>CAAKHG010044456.1:0-15603 GCA_901007715.1 Dactylopterus volitans
AAGTTTAGCCCCCCCCCCAAAAAAAAAAAAAAAAAAAAAAACTAGCCGGTCCGGCCAAAACAAACAAATGCCTGGAGTTTTTCTGGACTTTAAAAGATTCCAGCTCTTGTTTTGATAATTGCCATCTCATTTCACAGCCAATTTAAGGGCTGGTTTCAATAAAACTGTGGCATGTTAAGTGTTTATCCACTTCTTTTCAAGACTGTATGAATCATAATGACTCGGGGAAAAAGAGAGAGTTTTATTGGGTAATGCAGCAGGACAGCACTGCTAAAAAGTGCTCCCATTAAACCCTTAATGGGAGCTTGAACTCGCTCCGTCCTCAGAAATAAATTATAAAGAAATCAATAGAGACACACCAAAGGCAATTTTCCTCGCAGGCTCTAATGTCTTGATTTCTTAAACGTCTAACCTGCCCATTCTGATTTTCTTTCTAAGAATTACAACTGACAACATACACAAACAACTTCACAAAAGTGCCTTTTCTTTCGCGCACTGAAAAACACATTTCAGCATAAAGTGTTCCTGGTCACTGGACAGAGCTCAGGGAACATAAAACTCATGAAACGAAAACGAACTGTCAATATCTCACGATATCCATCACGTCCTCGGTGCGTTCTATCTATATTACGGCACACATGGCTTCATATGGGAGGATTTTATGTTTCCAATTAACTTTATACGGCGTCAGATTACAGGGCAGCTCAATATAGAGAAGTGCGCCGGGCTGCAGGGAGAAGTTTGACATGAATAAAGTCCAGTCTGATAGTTCTTATAAGACGGAATCATAGCAGTCGAAGTTAAGGACAAAAACTTATTTTGGATACACACAATTTTTTTTTTCCTTCCACTCACAAAGCGCCCCATACTGACGGGTTTCTATGTGTCAGTCAGCACCAGAGGGGCTATTAAGGCCTAAAAACATACAGTACATCTGTGGACATTAACGAGCAGACGAATGTCCATCCAGCGTGACACGCGAAGCTCTCATAGGACAAATTTGGAGGAAAAAAGGAAAACCTGCTTCATCATAACAGTTACTGACGTTGAGGTGACACAGATTTAATAGAAGGTAGGTGTGTCGTGGCATGTGTGTTCATCCTGTCCTGACCTGTCACGGTACGGACATCATGCGGTCAGACATCAAAATATGTCTGAACTAAAAAAAAAAAATAATAATAATAATAATCACGTAACATGACAGTACTCACACTTCAAGCCAGGTGGCGGTAATGTGCCTAAAAGCCGTTTGCCAAACCGCCAATAAACAACAAACGAAGAAGAAAATGTAACAAACCCGAGAAGAAGAGAGGCAGCAACAGTGGTGAGTCGCGAGGACACACGGGAGCTGCAAGACCCGCCTGCTGCTTTCAGAACCGGCTGTGGGAACGTTTTGGGGTTCCTTGAGGACGGCAGCAGTGATGGACGGTGCCTTGTTTGACAGTCGTGTGGTGCGTCAGTGGAAACACATCAAACGTGCTAATGCATATTAGACGGCCTCACCCGGACGAGCCAATGAGCAGAGCTCCGAGAGAGAAAACTGGAGTCCAACAACTTCCCCCTGCTGCTATTAAGAAGCCTCCACATGTGAAAGCAGGCAGCACCAAAGACGCTAGCGAGGCTGCGCCAATGGTATTTACGCCGACACCATGAGCCCGAAGTACAGGACCTGTATGCAGGGGTAGAGGACTCGTATGCAGTACTAGAGGACCCGTACGCAGGGGTAGAGGACTCGTATGCAGTACTAGAGGACCCGTACCCAGGGGTAGAGGACCCGTATGCAGGGGTAGAGGACTCGTATGCAGTACTAGAGGACCCGTACGCAGGGGTAGAGGACCTGTACGCAGGAGTAGAGGACTCGTATGCAGTACTAGAGGACCCGTACGCAGGGGTAGAGGACTCGTATGCAGTACTAGAGGACCCGTACGCAGGAGTAGAGGACCCGTACGCAGGAGTAGAGGACCTGTACGCAGGAGTAGAGGACTCGTATGCAGTACTAGAGGACCCGTACACAGGGGTAGAGGACCCGTACGCAGGAGTAGAGGACCCATACGCAGGAGTAGAGGACCCGTATGCAGGAGTAGAGGACTCGTATGCAGTACTAGAGGACCCGTACGCAGGAGTAGAGGACCTGTATGCAGGAGTAGAGGACGCATGTGCAGTACTAGAACCCTAACCCAAGCGGGTACGTTATGCTAGCAGGTAGTGATGTTAGCACGTAGTGATGCTAGCAGGTATGTTACACTAGCTTGTAGCAATGCTAGCGGGTATGTTAGGCTAGCGGGTATGTTACGCTAGTAGGTATGCTATGCTAGCAGGTAGTGATGCTAGCAGGAGCCCAAACAAAGTGAACTAAATTATACCATAAAAGCATGGTTATACTGCAAGTACACAGTGTACATACTAAATAATAATTACATTTTATTTATATATAAAATAATAAACAAATTAGTTTTTTTTAATAATTTGTTGATATCGTAGGTTTTTTAATCTAATTTCTTACGGCATAATAAGCAGTGTTACAAAAATCTTTTTCTTGCTTATTCAGATTCTGTGAATGTTTACATCCAACAATAAATATACAGTATGAGAAATCAAAGTAATTGTGCATTATGTGCTTAACGTGTCAGTTTTCCTCTTAAAAGGGCACATTTGAAAGGGGCCCCGGCCTGATGTGAAAAAAAATCAGATTTCTGCTGTTCAGACTGTCATGAAAAAAAATGATATAAGTGTGAGCAAAAAGTCAATTTGGGCCACTTTGCCTGCAGCTTTCGGGCCTATTCACACCTGCCTTGTTTGGTTCACACTGAACCAAAAGAATCCCTGGTTCGGACCTTTTGGGCTGGTGTGTACACACAAACCACCAAACTCGGGGGCGGACCAAACAACCAGACCTGGCCCCGGCCAGCGAGGTGGTCTCGGTTCGGGTCCAAACAAACCCCGGTGCGGTTTGCTTGAGCAGTGAAAGCGACCGCACCTCGGCTCGATCCAGTTCTGACAATCATACACCTCTTTGGACGCGACGGGCTTCCGTAGCCACGGGCTTTATGGGTAAACGTTTGAATTAGCACGCTGTCGGACCGCCGGTTAAAAACGCGTCATGGCTCAACATGGAGCAAAGAAGAGACGGGATGTGGATGGAGCTTGACCGGTCCACACATCAATGTCGCCTGAAGGTAGAAAAAAAAACTCTAGACGCTGCAAATTTTCTGCAAACGTTTGTAACTGCATGAAACAAATCCATATCGGCGCAGCACGCCGTTCCTCCATGGCTGTTTGTCTGCTCCGTCCAATGACTGAAACCATCTCTGCACACGCGCGGGCTCGTTTACAAATTCAGGGACTCCTGCAAAAAAACGTCAACGTGCATAAAAAGGAGCCGCGACAGACCAGAAAGGAAACACTGTATTTGGGTCCGGACCAGAGGAGGCCAACTGAGGGGGGGCTCTCCCGGCGTGAACGTGCCCCCTGGGTCACCGCCGTGAGCCTGACGGGTTCTACTGAGGGTCCCGCTTCTCGTTCTGGAGCAAAAGTCAAGCCTTGATTTGTGAGTTCCTCCTGGAGTGAGATGCCACAAGTTCCCAGGAGGAAACAGCTGTGCGTCTAAAGAAGCCCCCCCCCACCACATACACATTCACCTGCATCTACTCTCTCACGCCCCCACCTCCCCCACTTACTGTCGTCGCCCAGCTTCGACCCGTGCTCGCAGATGAGCTCCTCGCCGACGTCCACGATCTGCTCGCTGTTCCTGCAGTTGTCCTCCCGCCACTTCCGCAGCTTGTCCCGCATCTCTGTGGACGAGGGGTCATGACGTCACGGCCGGCTCACCGAGCACCGGGCGCAGTCTCGGCGACGGCCGCGCGCTCTTCTCGCCCGGTGCGAGACGCGGTTTGGGGAGTGAAGTCCTGCGGACGTGCGGCGCCGCAGAGCTTTAGCGTGCAGCGGCTCGTTGCATAAATAAGTACTTAAAGTGTTTGTGGATACTCGGATACTTAAATACGCGTTTACATTAACGTGCCATGTCATTTCGAGTCGGGGTAACGCGGACTTTAACCGGGCCAACGCTAGCTGTGGCCGCACAGTTAAGCTAACATGCTACAACCGTCGCTCCGGCGTCTCTTCCACGGCAGCCAGTCCGTCGTCACCCTGCAGCGGAGCGCCGCTAGCCGGGCACCCGCACGGGCACGTCCGGATTAGCTCGCCGTGCTAATTAGCCGCTAGCCGCTTCACGCGCTGACCCGCCACCTTCGGCGCGGCGGAGCGACAGCGAGCCGCCGCGTTGCCACTCCGAAGCGGCGGCGCCGAAGCTTCCGGACCGTAAAAAAACCCCAAAGCTCCCGGCAGCGGCCCGCAGCATCCGCGCGGCCCCGTCCTCGCTCTTACCTTCCCAGCCCACATCGTACATCTCTGACACGGACGCCATCTTTTCTCTTTTTTTTTTTTTTGTCTTCTGACAACACACACGCCGCGCTGACGTCACGGACGTGCCAGCTGTGGGCGTGGCCTGACGTAAGGCGATAGAACTCAAGACGAAAGTGGGAATAGAAATAATTGCACTGAAAGCGCCATAACAGCATCAGAAATAAATATATATTTATTTACGTTTTTTTACTGACTGTGTTTCATGACTGACTGTGCTGGACGTTTATTCTGATTTTTTTTCTTTTTTATAGTTATTATTATCATTTTATAAATTTGCATAATATTGGATTTAAAATAGTTAAATTTAACTCGTTTTACCACGCGGTTCATAACACGATGTCTTGTAGTTTTCAGTTTGTTCAAACAATTTTCAGTTTGTTCTCTTTTATGACAACAACAAGAACAATAATAATAATGATGACAGTTGGATTAAAAGCTACATTTTTCAGTAAAAGCATGAGCAAAATGTAGTTATATTTAACTCGTTTTACCGTGTTTTATAACGTGATATGTTTAATAGCTTTCTGTTTGTTATAATTTTTTTGTTTTAAAATTAAAATAGGGATAAAGGTTTTTATGGTAAATAACTTGATAACTTTAAAAAAAAATAATTTACCATGAATTTATGAATACTTTTGTTTTTGTTTATTGTGTATACTAAGAACAATTAAATGAATAAGAAAATAATAAATGAAAAACTTTTTTTTTCAGAAGAATAAATGAATAATTAATTAAAAAAAATAAAAAAATTGAAAAGAAAATAATAAATTTAAAAAATGTTTTTATTGAACCATTTTATATAGCCAGCATGATCTAATGTTTTTAAGTGACTGCCTCTCTTCTCTGCAGCAAAGGACTGAAAATCTTCACACTCACACACACAAACACACACAAATATTCGCTTTAGCAATATGCGATATAACAGCGAGTGGCTCTCGGACTCCAGTGCAGACGTCTCTGATCCACACAGCACGTGGTCGCGCTCCATTACCATATCTGTGCCATTCTCCCGCCCGGATCTGTGTATCCGTCCATCTATCAGTCAACTCTTCTGCACGTCATTCTGGGTTTCTGCTGCGCACGCGCACGCTCGCGCGCACGCTCGCGCGCTTGTTGATGCTCAAACCTGCTTACAGACACATTTCAGAGTTCTGGTGCCATGACGCGACGTGGCTCGCCCCAACCAGCCCGCTGTTATACATATTTTTTCAATATTATACACAGACAGGAAGTTATTTTTTCCCCCCCTAATGGACGCCGATGTAGAAAAACCTCCTTACATCATCACCAAATGGGCAAGTGCAAGTGCACTTGAGGACGGTAGAATATCGCCGTCTCCGATGCAAATAATAACACCGCGCGCGGTCTCAGTTACACTTGGCAACCTGTGCACTTGTAATTTTCGAGTCTGCACATGGCAGTCGGTTGATATGCGGTCGGGTTTCTGCTGGAGCACCAAATACCGACGGGAACCACATTAAAACAAGCGTGTCCACTGTCCTTTGAGGTGGAGGGGAATCCCCCTCACCCGCCCCCGTCTGCCGAGGTGCCACTGAAGGCCGAGGCCCTGATGGTGACCTGCAGTAAACACCGCGCTCGCTCGCCGTCGGGGGGGGGGGAGGACGTTGGGACGCGCTGGCCGCGAATGAGCCGCCCGTAGCTGTTGGGATGCAGCTGGATGTGGCGGCGCTGAAAAAAAGCAAAAAAAATGGCGCCTGTTTAACTTGGAGCGGCTCTGGTGTACAGAAATGTCACAATATGGGAGATCAACTGCAGCCATCTGAAAACGCAAAATTGCACTACTTGACTGGCGCTTACGTAGGTTTCCATGCTCTGGAACGCCCCCCACCCCCCCCCCCCTCTTTCGCATGGCGCATGGGACAAGCATATATATATATTTTTCCCTCTCAGTCTCCACGCACGAAAAAAAAAAGAAATATTCCAGTCGAAACACTTCACAGGCATTATGTTTTGATTTCTGACAGAAGCAATCAGAGCTGGCAATCGCCAAAATGAGCAGTTGGGAGCTAGAATTTGAGGTGAGGTTGAGGTGCTCGGCGCGGTTTTGAAACGGTTCCCGCCCCATCTAGACTTTCGCTCCCGCGCCCGGTGTTGCACGGCGAGCCGCGGAAAATGAAGACAGACGCAATTAGCGGCGATGTTTGGACCCGGGCCCTTCTGGAGCCGGCGGCACCGTGTTTGCTTTGAAATCCGATTAGGTCCCCCTGTCCGACCAAGTTGCTTTCACCTCGCCGCAAATAGCTAGATGACTTCAGCGCGCTCCGCCGCCGGACGCCCCCCCGCTGCACCTTTGACCTCGCCCATGTCCTGAGTGGGAGGCCCTGAGCGGGGACTGGAGGCGCGTCACGATTGGGCTTCCCGATCTTCTCCTCGGTGTTCCGGCGCGAATCGAAACCGAATCCCGAGATGCCAGACGGAGCCCGTGTTCCTCCTCCTCTGTGAAGTTTAAAAAAAAAAACTGAAGAAAATAAACATCAGAGCTTCATCATCTTGACTTATTGCATGTTCTTATGAGATGTTCATCAGCATGACGTTATAAGTTTTGGCCAAAGATGGTTTTTCATTGTTACAGTGACCTTGACCTTTCACCTTTCACCCCCGAGACCGGACCCACTCGTCCCTAAACTTGACCTGACATTTGTTCCAAATTCAAAGACCTTCCCTCCAGATGTTTCTGGGATATTATGACCACAAACCAGGGATAGAATTTAAGTCACTGTGACCTTGACCTTTGACCCCTGACCACTGAATTCATATTTATTCATTCATTCTTGTTTAACAACCAAATTTGAGAGAGCAGCCTTACATGCAAACCTGAGAGAAGCTTCCCCTGGACCTCAAAAATGTCATGTCACATAATTTTGAACTTTATCACGATCAGCACACGGCATTGAGAGTTATGGCCAAATATGTGTTTTGTGAAGTCGTATGACTTTGACCTTTGACCTCTAACCTCTTAAAATTACACCAGTTCATCTCTGATCCAAAAAAAGGTCTGTCAAGCGTTTCTGAGACGCGGCGTTGAGAATCCAGGCACAGACTTGAAGTCACGGTGGCCTTGACCTTTGACCTCTAACCACAAAAAAATCGAATCACTTCATCCGTAAACTTGATTCAACATTTGCGCCGGCCGTTCGTGAGAGATCACGTTCTTACAGGTGGGACGGATGTATGACCTGGAAGCTCCGCCTCCGGCCATGGCGGTCAGCGCTAGAACCGCACCGCCGGGCCTCCGAGCGCAGCCTCGACCAAAAACGCCACGGAAGCGTACGAAAGCCAAGTCTTGACGTCTGCCGGCGGCGACGGGACGCCGCTGACGCCTCCGAGCCAAACATCGACAAAAAAAAAAAAAAAAAACATGGCGGGGCGGCGTCCAAGAATCACACGGCCTCCGTTTGGCGTTCCAGCTTGAAACACGACGCACCGCTGAGCCCCCCTCAGAGGGCTCCAGCCCGGGGTCTCGCTATTGTTTCACCCGCTCCGATTTTCTTTACATCACTTTATCGGGGGGCGGTTTCATCCGGAACCCTCCACTTAGCTGCTTAAAACGCACGCACAGCGGCGATTATTGCAGCGAACTCGGCCTCCGCGGACGGAAGATTATTCAAATCTCATCCATCGAAGGGCGAAAGCCTGTAACTAAGGAGCATCAGCTGCACTTATCGGATTTCACTTGTTCGCTCTTTTCTGAGGCCGCTCACCACCGCAAATGTGGAGAAGGTAGCGCCGCGTTCTCCCCGTAATGTCATGCTTTCAGAGAAAATTGCAGAGGAAAAGTGAGGTTGAGCGTAAAAAGTGGGGGCGGGAGGTAGCGCGGCGGCGGCGGGGGCGGCGGCGGGGGCGGCGTAGCTTGCTTGGGGGTCGAGGGAGGTCACGGGGGTCAAGCACCGATCAGCTCCTCCATGATATTTGATCGCCGGCAAAAAAAAAAAAACGTTTGGTCGCTTTCATAGCCTTCGCCGCCGCCGCCGCCGCCGCCGGCTCGTAAGCGGCGAGGGCCGAGGCGACGCGCCGCTAACAAAAGCCGACTGGAATACACAATTGGTCGGGATCCCGTCCGGAGATGCCGAAGCCGAGGCGGCGAGCAGCGACGCTTGGCCTCGCCGGCTCGTCTGTCCTCACGTCTCCTTGATTTATATTTTGACAGATGCTCGAGCGAAGCCAGCGGCGGGTGTCTTTGGCAGTGTCGTCCCTCCTCCCTCCGCCTTGGATCGGTGTGTTGACCGAGGGAGCTTTTCAGGGAAGTGGGGAGCTGAGGTTTTTCCGTGGAACACTTGGTCCGCCACTCCGCCGCCCTTTTACGTTTATCCCATTAAGGCCGAGCAGGATTTTCTACTTCGTTCGCCGCGTAAAAACGGACGAATGATGGATAGCCGCTCGATTCTGAGGGGCTGACATGAGCGCGCGACGGCAGCCCCGCGCGGGGCCCGCCGGGGGTCACACACACACACACACACTCACACACTCGCGCACTGGCGGACGCTTGCTTGTATTTACTCCACTTTGCGTGCAGTACCGTTGGCCGGGCTCGGCTGGGCTGTCGCGGGGGCCCGCTCATGTAACGTCCAGCACCGAGAGGCCCCTCGGCTGGACGGCGTCACTGGGCCGCAGAGACCAGAGGCCAGGACGAAGACCACCATGGAAGGGGGCCACGTCCGGCCAGTCTGACGCTCACATGGAAACAGCCGCCTCTGCTTTATGGGGGATGGTTCTGGGATGTGTTCAAAATGCCGATAAAAACCCCAGTTTTCCGGGGTCGTCGATGCAAACCTATGTCGTTTTAAACATTTGTGTGGAATTTTATCATTTTGTGTCCTGTGGGGGGGGTCATATGAGTGTGACCTTTGACCTCTCACCACCAAAGTCTAAGCAGCTCACTCTTGAGCCTGAGCAGACGTCTTTGCCAAATTTGAAGACTCCCCCTCCGGGCCTCTCTGGGATGTCGTGTTCACAAATCAGGGACAGATTTGAGCTGATCTTGACCTTTGACCTTTGACCGCTGTACATGAGCGGGGGCCCTTTGGCTAAGGAAGCGTCCCCTACTGACAGACCTGGTCCTCCAGGGTGCCTGTATGCTGATGGTACCTCATCTAGATAGGAGAAGGAAGCTCTGATCCCAGACTTCCCGTCACCTGGTTCCCCTTTCAGGAGCAGGCCTGGAGACGCCCTTTGACCTGTCATCATGTCATTTATTCATGCCTGTGGAATTTTATGACAACAATATGACACTGTGACATATGGCCAAAGGTGTGTCTTGTGAGGTCATATGACCTTGACCTCTGACCTCTCACCACGATAATCGAACCAGTTCATCCTTAAACTGGAGTTGCCATCTGTGCCACATTTGAAGACTTTCCCTTCAATCAGTCCTGAGATTCATTCATTGAAGTTGCTGGGACCTTGACCTTTGACCCCTCTTCATCCTTAGAATCTGATGTGCATTTGTACCATATTTACAGACTTTATTGGTCGTGGCGTTCCTGAGAGATCGCGTCCACAGCAGCGGGACAGATGGACGTACAGCCCGCAGACTCCGCCTCCAGCCGTGACAGTCGCCATGGTTACATCACCCTCCATAAATCCGTCTGTGACACAAACCATAACGACTGAATCAAAATGCTGCTGGCTCATATCACAAGTTGATGACATCACCGCGTGACGACTGGCTTTGGCGAGGCGGATGTGAAACATCTGAAGATAAAATGAAGAGCACTGCTTTCATTGGCCGGGCGGGCTGGTTACCGTGGCAACTGACCGTGTAACATTCGCCCTGTTGGTTTGGATCAATATCACCGTCATGGCTGCGCACTAAAAGGCTTCAGCTGTTAGCTTAGCGGCGCAGGAAGAGAGGGAACAGCTCTGATTGGCTGCTACGACCATCTTTTTTTGTTTATTCTATGCAAAAAACTCTTATATGAGGTTTTTATATGCAAACTCTCAACAATTTGAAAATGGACCAGATGTGGGAGGTCATTTGCATCATCACCACCTAAAATAAAAAACTAAAAACCTGATGTTTATGTCTGTCAAGTCAATAATTAGTTGGTTTATGTTGCGAGTTAAACACATGAAACATTGGAAGATAGCAAAGACGGCGGTGAGGAGATATTTCTATTTATTTCAAGGGCAGATGAATCCATCAAAACATGTTTTGCTCATGAACATATTTAGATCTAAAAAAAACTTAAAAAAGCCGAAAAACTTGAGAAAGGGTAAGAAATGCTTTCTTTTACAATTTCATATTCCTATTTTTTGAGTTTAATTAGCAATAATTTAGGCAAGAATTTGATATACCTTCAAATATTGTTCAATTTCAATACTTCAATACCGTGGTTCATTGACTGGGATAAATTTTTAGTTTAGTGGACACACATTCTAGTGAGATGAAGAACTAGGAGATACTGCAAGAAATTACGTCTTTACATGCAGTAACACTCAGTACTGTGAGCTCAAAGGGTTAACGCCCATATATGGACAAGGAAACGGCTGGTCCTTTATGCTAAGCTGACTTTGCTCCCGCTTCATTCTACGTACACAGACATGAGAATGACATCGTCCTCCCCAGGAAATTCCTGCCGGTTTATACTGAGAGGTGTCCCTAATATTTTGGTCAACCTGCTCGCATAAGTGACCAAAATATTAGGGACCCCTCCCAGTGTGACCCAGTACAGTCCAACAACAGCGTCACAAACTACAGTCCCAATAACAATCATTCAAACATGTCAACACCTCTCTCACACACATTCAATCACAATCCAACATAAAACTCCTCCTGAAGGGAGACCTGATTGCAGGGCTGTTGTATTATACTCTATGGTGGACATGCAGGCGGTCGTAATGTTATGGCTGATCGCCGTACAAGCATTACTTTGTGCGTTTCCGTGTTTAATCATATCCGCTATGTAAATTGCACGAGTATTAGACGGCAATTTTCATGCACGTTATTTTCATACACCAAGAATAACATTATCATTATCCTTATTATAACCCGTTTCTCGGAGGGGTGCATGACTGCGTCCTTTCAAACCTTTTTTTTTTTTTTTTTTAAACTCGTAATTCTCCGGTCGGTGTTGATACAGCGCAAAAACGCAGACTTTCCCCTCCGGACGCCGTCCGCTCCTGAACAGGCCTCTTTCATGGCCGGCCGCGCTTCCCCGTGAAATAACGGCGGCGGCGGCGGCGGCGGCGGCGGAACCCCGCGAGCCAGCCCGCCGACGGTTTCCAATCATTTTACTTTTCCACAAGGTTAGACTGTCTCCGCTGAGCATCCTCTCCACCACCCCCGCACCAAACTCCCACCTCCACCACCCCCCGATCCCCCCTCCCGCCTCGGCAACCGCCTCATAAAGTTTCCCATGTGTCCACCACACTCGGCCAATATCAGCTACTTAAACGGTCCATCTCTAACAGCTCTCACTGGTGCCTTGTTTTCCTGACAACCGCACGCGCTGACCTCGTACAGTTCTCCTCTTGTTACCCCCCCAATTTCCTCCCTCCCGGACGGCAGGTAGAAGTGAGTCATGACCCGCCGCCGCCACCGCTGCCCGCCGGGCCGCTTTTACTGGGCGATTGTGCCACAGTCGGCTCGACCTCTGCCCAAACCAGAGAAAAAGGCCAGCCTTTTTTTTTTTTCCTCGGCTGCAGCCTCCTCAAGGAAAGGTGTTCCAGTTAAACAGGAAAGGGAATAACTGGGGCGCGTTCGGTGAGGACCGTTTGTGAGTTCGTCTTCGCTGGACGGATTAAAAGCGCTCCGGTGGGGCCGGGGGGTGGGTGGGTGGCATCGGGGGGGAGGGGTGGGTGTTTGGCTGTCGCCGCGCTGGCAGCTCGCGTGGATCTTCGCTCGTTTCCTTTTCCCCCCCTTTCATGCCATCACATTTTCATCCCCGCTGCACGTTTCCTTTGGCCGTCTGAGGCACGTTTCATGTGAAAGTCTGGAGTGCTATTTTCCTTTACTGTCATGCTGGTTGTGTCCTACGTCCCCTTTTCCCTGCTAATTAGCACATAAATCTCCTCTCAAGCTCACTTTGCCGCGGACGGATCAAAAGCCCCCGTAATTGTTCCCTGCGTGTGACACAAACATGCTCTTTTATGGTGTCATGTGAGTGGCGCTCTTGCGTTTTATGTGCAGGCAATAATACTTGTTATGACACAATATTGAATTAGAGGAGGGGAGGAGAGGTGGGTGGGTGGGGGGGGGGGGTTAGGGGGGGAAGCCAGCGGAGCTTTCTCACATAGGTTAAACGACGCAAGCTGAATCCAAAATGACAGGAAATCGTGTTTTTCAAACACGGACGAGGAGGCCAAATTGCTTTTTTGGTTTCTCCCGTTTCAACCAGCCAATATTCACCCCCCCCCACCAAAAAAAAGGTGAATAAAGTTATATTTTGGAAAAATACGCAGACCTTTTTTCCCAAGATTATGTTCCAAGCACAATTATTTTGCTGATAAAACACTGCGCACGTATGAACTTGTTAAATCAGGTCAACTCCTCCCGCCCCTCCGAAAAAGGAAAACAGTATCCAGACTTTAGAATGTTAAAACTGTGTCTCTAATTCTGTAAAGTTCATTTCAGAGTCGATGTTTGAGGGTCACGGGAGGACGATCTGACATTTCCAACGTGCTGATATCTCGAGTGCCATCTCTGAAAAATAACTGTCCAAACACACCGCAGGAAGGAGCACCAGAGAGGAGGTGGACTTTATTTTTCCTGATGAAACTGAAGATGGCAGGTGCGGATCGAGAACCACACATGTATTTGTGTTAAAAAAAACAAAAACGGAGACAAGCAGGAGAGAGGCGGTTATCAAAAACGAGAGTGTTGGGAAATACGCCAATCAGCCATAACATTACGACCGCCGCGTGTCCACAATAGAGTATAATACAACAGCCCTGCAATCAGTTCTCCCTTCAGGAGGAGTTTTATGTTAAATTGTGATTGTAGTTTGTGACGCTGTTGGACTGCACTGGGTTACACTGAGAGGGGTCCCTAATATTCTGGTCATTCCTACTGTATATGAGTGGGTAGCATCTTCGATCACGGGAAGCTGCACCTCCTCGGTGACACCAACGTGGCCGTGGACACGTACAGGAGCCTCTGCAGGCAAAAACGGTGGATTTAATCAGCCACTGCTCCGCTAAAGGCCGTAATTAATATCTGTGCTGTCTTTTTTCTTAATCTTCTTCTTCCCTCTTTAACTTGGTCATAATTTTATTTTATTTTTTTTTGGTCAGCTCCGACTGCACGACAGCCTCAAAACTGAGCGTTAAGACCTGCAGTGTGAACGTGGCCCTCGTGTCCTCATTAACCCCCCGAGACGGAAGCCGCTTTTCTAACTCCTGGTCTTCCTGGACTTCCTCCAACATCTCTTCAATCCCGTAATGCACAATCACGCAGCGTTCCTCTTGTTTTTTGTTTTGTTTTTTGTTTTATCCCAGGACAAGCTGGACGACCGGAACATCTGCGCTGCAGCGATGCCACTTGAATGTTTATATAAGTTGTGGGACCATAAAAACAAAAGAGAGAATAAAACAGAAACTGAGCCCTTGAATTTCTTTTCAAATAAAACCATAAAACAATAATTAAGAAGCTATTTGTCACACTGAGAGGTGTCACTAATATTTCGGTCATCCCACTCATATATAGTAGGATGCCCAAAATATTTCGGAGCCCTCTGAGTGTAACCCAGTGCAGCTCAGCAGCGTCAAAAGTTACAGTCCCAATAAAAATCACTCAAATATGTCACCACCTCTCACACAGCGATGAAATGAATGGCCATGCTAATTCTAACTTTGCTTTTGCTCATATATAGTAGAATGCCCAAATTATTAGGGACCCCTCTGAGTGTAACCCAGTGCAGCTCGGCAGCGTCAAAAATTACAGACCAAATAAAGCGATGAAATGAATGGCCATGCTAATGCTAACCTTGCTTTTGCTTTGACGGCGGCCACGCTTCGAATAACTCTGGAAGCAAACTCGTTTTTTTTCCTTTTTTTAATATACTTTTACAAGATTCAGAATTTATGCTTCTTTTTTTTCTTTTCTTTTTTTTTTTAGTTTTTCCACTTCCGTTTTTTGCGTTCAACTTTCAGCAATTCAAATCACCTCACGCAGGAAATGCTCGTTCTCGCGGCCTCGGCGGTTCCTGGTTGGGGATGCTGGCGCGGTCGCTGATTGGTCGCCTCCTGCGCACGCAGCCGCATCCACCCCCTTTCGCGCAGAGCAAACATGGCGGAGTACGACCTCACCACCAAAATTGCCCAGTTTCTAGACCGTCATTTGGTGTTCCCTCTGCTGGAGTTCCTGTCTGTCAAAGAGGTACGGAAGAAACTAACGCTTATGAAACGCGGTGCACGTTTTCGTTACGTTTTAGTACATTTTACGCGGCTTTTGAGCCCTCGTTGAAAGCCAAGCGCGCCCAGGAGCTAGCTGCAGTTGGAGTAGCTGTAAAGAAACCGCATTGAACGGGTATGAAGCCGGAAGTGCAGCACTCTGGGTTCAAAGTAAAAGCGCGAAAATACGCCGTTTCAGGTCCAAAATTGCCATGGAGTTTATAATAATTCACGCGATTACATCGAATGCGTTTTGGGCACTTTCAATTAGTTGGAAAACATAACGATATTGGAATATTAGGCGCTTTTGTGACGTTTAAGCAATCAATCGACTTTAACTGTGTAGAACCAGACACCGGAAGTTCCGCTTCTCATCGTGGCTCGCTTTACTCTTGTTAGCTAGCCTCGCGCTGCCTTCCGCATGTGGGGACGCGTGATTCCTCGCTCGCGGTGGCTGGGTGGCCGACAGTCAGCCGGGCGGCGCTTTCACACGCGCTCCCACACCGCTTTGCGAGCGGCGTCTCCGCCCACCGCGGGACGTCCCGGGCGACGAATCACTCACCACCCGCCCCACGTCGCGCTAACTCGCGGAGGCTAAAGCAACATTTTTAAATCGACATATTTAATTATTGTGATACGGAGAATGTTTTTTATTTTATTTTATTTTTTGTAATGTCCCGCACTACTAAACACAACAGCACGGGAGTGTCGACTCGCATCGGGCACCGTAAAAGTAGCTTTAGCTAACTGCTCAGTTAGCATGCTAAGGCTAGTAGCCCTTTAGCTGCGTGTGTGTGTGTGTGAGAGAGTGTGTGTGTGCGTGTGGCGTTA
>CAAKHG010044457.1:0-57158 GCA_901007715.1 Dactylopterus volitans
ATATACTGTGAGGGGGGCCCTGTTAGTAATGGAACCTTTGAAAGACCCCCCGCACACACACACACACACACACACACACACACACACACACACACACACACACACACACACACACACACACACACACACACACACACACACACACACACACTGACTTTATGGCATCCCTGGTTGGGAGTGGTAAAAGGCTGAGTGCCCCCCCTCCTCTCATCCCTCCAAATGTGCCCCTGCTGGGACTCCCTCAAACCTCCCTGGTGTTGACCCACAATTCCCCACAGAGGTGCAAATGAGATTCCGCTGGTATTGTGATGAGATTCTAGTGGCTCCTTAATTTCGTAGAGAGCTCTCAAGGTTTTTACGGGATTGAAGACCGACAGTCGGCTGCAGCTTTTTTTTTTTCCCGAGATATTCACGCCGGCATAAACGCGGCCGATGGATGCGCTGCTGTGGGCGTTTGTTGCTGACAGAGGTGTTATTTTCTGTTTCTCCGCACAGTGCTGTGGAAGCAGAAACTTCATCCAAGATCACAGGTCACATGACAGGTAGGCTTAATTAATGCACATATATAGATATATACTGTATATGTTTATATGAAATGTAAACAACTGATTTTTCATTTTCTTTTTTTTCCCCCCTCCCCGCTGGATTAGATTTGTGTAGCGATGAAACAGACAACTCTCCTCCTCTTCAGCTTCACACACTCAAGCAATTTGAACAGGTGAGATCCTTTGTGTCGGATGACCACTGAGCTCATCGACCCCTTAACATGGTGCAAAGCCTGCTGAATGTCACGTTAGTCCGCTCTTTGCTGCCATCTAATGGCTCCACATCTTACTGAAAGATTACATGGGCAGCTCCGTTTTTTTCCCTGTCTGGAATCAGATCACAGAATGTTGGAGAAATCATTGTTCGGTATAGAAATCCACGATTACCTCCAGACAACTGCCAGGAATACTTTTTAAAAAATAATTTACAGGGAAGCAGATCAACTGTCACTGATGTAGAAGCACCTTGAAATCCTCGGCTATTAAAGTCTGCCTCTGGCTACAGCGTGGTCCGCTCCTGGACTTCCCACCAGTCTTTGCCGCAGGAGGGCTTTGTGGAGGCCATATTTGCAAGGGGATTTATTAAATATTCCTTTGATTGTTTGGCAGCGGGATGCTTCAGTCAGCAGCCATGGAGTGCATTTTGTCTATTTGCAGACGGGTCTTTGCAAAGGCTGTCTGCACACAAGTGCGGCTTATTGTCCCCCTGAAACACTCAGGCTGTGTCACGCAGTGTTACATTGCTTACCAACTCCAAATGGCTTCCCTTAATTTAGTGCAACCTTGACTGCTCCTTACCAGAAACATTTCAGACTTTCTGTATCAGACTGAGGCCCCGTTTTCAGGTGAAGATGCAAACCTTAAATTGCGTCTTGGCTGTGCCTCTACACGGGCGGACGAATGGGAAGGTTTTAAAAGCCCCCCCCCATCTCCACCACCATGTAGACGGGGGAAAACGAAACCTTGATAAAAATGGTCATTCGCACTGAATGTTATGTAATATTTACAAGTAATGTCAAATATCAATTATTAATATTACTAATAGTATTTGTGTCAGTATACAAATACCCTTGTGCTCGCCATTGTTGATTTTTACACTGTAGCGCTCGTGTTTTTTTAAAAGCTCAGAGAATGGAAATGCCTGTACGCATGCTCGTGTTTTGGCTCATCACACCGCCGACTACTGGCCCGGTATCCATACTGCAGCGTCTCCTGCGTTCTCGTGCGTTCGGAGCTCCTTTTCAAAGCGTCACTGTCCACATGTGGGGCTGTTTGAAAACGGCGACTTAAAACGCCAACTGAGCGTCGTCATGTAAACGGGCCCTGAAAGACGGGTCAGGTGCTAAAACGGCCACTGAAACCCCCCCATGCCAGTTATCCTGGAGGTGCTGCTGAGCCGTGTTCAAACAGGAGGTGTCACCAGCCAGCCGCGAAAGCTGAAGTTACCCTCTGAAAGACGGCACCCAACTCAGAGCCAGAGTGACTTTCCTGGCTGCCCACGCTTGGATGTGTCACTTTCACACCTGACATCAACACGTTCCAGCACGCATATGAACTCCCACATGCACATATTCACCCTCCTATGTATTTGTCTGTGAGCATGCGAGGACGTCATTGTGTCATTTCTGGAGATGCGGGAAAAAAAACACACACACACACACAATGATATGATGTCATCTCTAATGCTGTGTGGAGACTCACTTTGGCGCCTTGCCTATCTTGGCTCTGAATTATTTAGCAACAGCATGTAATGTGACACTTAAATGGGCCCACTTACAAGTGACATAACTGCACGTGTTAGTATCATGTTTTTGTCAGGCACTTATAGAGGCCTCTTGCGCTTGATTTTGGTTCAGACTGTTGCTTATTATGAGATTAAAAAGACAAAACAGACCATGAAGAGGCCTTCTCCTTTATTCCTTTTGTATTTGCTCACTCATGTCTCTGAGGACGATTCTGAGTCTGACTGCTCTCTGAGATTCAGGACTCCTCTCTATTAATAGCACTGTGGGCTCAGAACTCCCAGGTCTCCTATTTCATCCAAGTTCTTTCCTCTCACCTGTCTGCGCTCCTCCCATCAGCTGCACCAACTTCATTTCCCCATGCTGGTTATCCTTTGACCATGGGAGTCTTAGATGCTCAGCTTAACAGTGCAGTTACATGGATATGTCATAATTTTAGGCAGGTGCTGGGCAGATATTGATATTGGCTCATCTAATTTAGTATGTAAATCATATCTGTACGATGTCCGAATAATATATGTCGCATCAAGTACGATAACTCATTGATCCTGTGAAGCTTTGAAATTTGAACCCATCTAGGTTATCTCATCTCAATTTCCCGACATGATCAGACGGATAAAAATATCTCTGTTCACCTCTGTTAACGCATCTCCTCTCGCGTGACGTCTTTCCATCCAAACATGCTTGTTGCGTGTACAGTTTAATTTTTAAGTGGTCTTCTTTTAGCAATGTGGCTCAATGTGGCTTTGATTGCTAACTTAAGGTAGTTGTTCTTTTTTTTTCTATTCTGGTGGCTATTGTAGCATGTAGTGGGATTCAGTTTTGTTTTTTTGTTTTTCTCTGAAAATAGTTACCACGACTGTCTCTACTCAAAACAGGATTTATTTAGAGTAGTTAGTTGAAACATATCTTATATAATAAATGGCCTATTTTTTCCTAAGTTGTTAAACCAATGCACTAGTTAAAAAGAGGAAAAAGCCCCGTGGGGCTGGCAGGGTGGGAGAAAACTCTCGGTCGTTTTCACTGGCTTATTAAAGAATGTCTTTGAATTTAGTAGTTTAATGCAATGTTAATTGTCTTCCTGCTCCACAACACCTGATTAATAATGGTTGGTCGTCATCAGGCTTCTACACAGCTTGATGATGAGCTGATCGAAAAAATGAGTTCCGAAAACGATATTAGGAGGGAAACAACATGAAAAGGCCAGACACACACATTTACCGACCTGCTTTCGCTCCAAAATCCCCCCCTTACCCCAAACCCCCCACACCCTCCTGGCTCATTACTTGCAGGGGGGTGAGATTTCCCGTCATGTCACAAGTGCCTGTGAGCCATGAGCCTCTTAACTACCCCTTCATGCCCCCATCCCTCCCCCTTCTCCTCTCTTCCGCCCATCTCCCCTGGCAGTCGGGGATTCCAGGGATGTCTCCTCCAGTAAAATAAGCTCCTGTCCCGTCCCCTAACAGCCCAGAACGCACCGTGGAACTGACATGGCTGCATCTGTGACCGCTCAGGCCGCAGAGATGCCCTCTGCTCAGCAAACGCCCCTATAGACTTTGTGTGCATGTGTGTGTGTGTGTGTGTGTGTGTGTGTGTTAGGTGTAGCGTGTGTATGTGTATGCTTTTTGTAAATAGTGTGGCCTGTTAAAGGCAGGGATGCCACTTTGTAAATAATTTGGCACCATTATGTGTTTCTGGAGAAGAAGGTAGCATGACTAACGGTTACCAGTCTCGGACAGAAGGACACGACTTGATGGTTGTAGTCCTCTAAAATGGACTCCCCCGGAGAACGGAGAAGTCGAAGACGACTTGATTTCTGACCCATACCGGACATGTCAAGCAGTGTCTGTGCTCTGTGACGGTCATGTCTAACGGTTACCGTACTTTGTCACAGCACCTGAATGACCTAAAGAAGGAGAACTTCAGCCTCAAGCTCCGCATCTACTTCCTGGAGGAGAGGATACAGCAGAAGTATGAGGAGAGCAGTGAAGATGTCTATCGAACGGTGAGTAGGAAGCGCTCGGAAATATTTGGATGGATAACAGGATGGAGGATTGTGTCGGAAGTGTGGGGAGGTGCACTTTGGTTGTCAGAGATCGACTCCAGCACAAAAGTCATTGATTTTGTTTGGCTGGCGCTGGTAACAAAAACCATTAGCGCGCTTCTTGATGAAAAAGGAGATGCTTTTTGTGAGCCACCTCCACTGTTGACGCAGCTGTCAGGACGAGCTGATGTGACCTGCCAAGTGTTTGTTTTGCCGAGTGCTGGTCTGCAGTGTTCGGGACCAGCTCTTTGCTCAGAAACTTTTATTTCATTTGGTTTCCGTGTATGTGGTTGCAAACACCCCAAACATTCCTGGTTTATCGTGTGCATAAGTGGCTTTATGAAGATTTTCTGCCCTCAGGGTAGAGTGAATAAATGTGGTGTCAACTCACAACCCAGAGAAATGACCCACAGCTCAAATCAGAAGAGTTGCCCTTGTGAACCCATAATTGAATATATTTACATATAGAAAATTAAATATAGATAGTGTGTGAGTAGGGCGGGGAATTGAACCTCCAGATTATTTTGGTGACAAAAATTGGTGCTTATCACCAAGAACCAAAAATTCTGAAGTAAAGAAAGTTGCTGTCGGGTCACAATGATAATCCTATTTATATAAAAGAAGAGTTTAACAGTTTGGGAAGGCTGCTTATATACCAGTCTCATGTCTGTCTATACAGGGTTCTTTTGCATGAACTTGTTTATTAAGTAAGTGCTGACTGCACTATGTTAGAAAAATTGCGCTGACTGTGTGAAAATTGTTTTCACCGAGGGAGAGCAAGTGCCCATGTGGGGAAATCTGAAAAAAAAGGACAAATGTGACGTTAAAGGGGTCAAATTATGGAACAGTTGTAATGAAAAGAGAATGTAAAAATATGAGGAACTTCAACAAAATGTTACATTACTGTTGGCTGTGACCAATATTGACAAGTAATAACATTTTGTATTTATCATTTTTTTATTTGTTTGATTTGACAAAAAGCTTATTTTTTTCATTTGCAGCTCTAGGTTGCAAAAACACGCAGAATTTCACAAAATCTGAGAGTTTATCAGCAGGAAATGAGGAATTTATTCAAGTCTGCGGTAGATGCGCTCAACATAGCAAACATCAGTATTTTTGTTGATCTGCGCTCTATTCCAAGTTTTCTGGAAGTCACAAACTATTCATCAGAATAAAAAATGCATGCAGTACATCGTGTAAGCAAAAAAAATAAAAATAAAAATACAGTATAATCAATTATTGCACCCTAAAAAAGAAACAAGTGCATCTCTTGCTCTGTCAGCCTTTATGTTTTCATCATGTCATGCTGCATGCATTTATATCCCCTGGCTGTCGTCTCTGTTTGTTTTCAAGTGAGTGCACTTGCATCAGACTGCCTGTGTGTGCAGCACCTACACAAAGGTGACCCGGCGCAGCTGTTGTCAGTTTGCAGGAGCCGGCCGGAGTTTAAAACCCGCCTCTTACTTGCTCGCATCACTCGAGATCTAGCAGTTCGTCAGCATCTCTTTGATATTTTAGAAAAGTCAATAGCCGTTTGATCCAGCAGAACAAGACTGGGGCGTCCTGCTGATTATCAGCTACAATTGCTAAATTCCAGCAGTGATTGAGTAAACTGATCCCATGTCACGCAGGCACCCAACTGGATTTTACTCCTTGCGCTTTGGTTAAAGGTTAATCGAGCTCATCAGTGCCTTATTGGAGGCTAAATCTTTGTTCCATGGCTGTTATCTGAGCTACGTTGCCGCTGCTTTTGCTTGCGTATCATTACTGCATGACATCCCTCCTGTCAGCTCCCCAGCACAGACTAGGTGTGTTGGGCACATAGTGATCTCTCTGAGAGCTTGGGAGACTATTTATAGAGCAAGCTTGAGTACACTGATTTATTTATCACATGTATTTGTATGAGTGTGCATGTGAGCGGAGACACGCATCAGCACGCATGAGTTTTGTTGCACTGTTATACTGTATACGCTGTTATATAGAACATAACATATCCAACATTTTTTAACCATGAAGCTTATTGAAGCACAAATGATTTAGACATACTGCACATGCAACTATGAAATGCAAGCAAACACAGACATAATCTTCAGCGGAGATTCATGGAATAATGTGTCCAGCTCAATATGCCGAAAAGAGTATCATCCTGAACACATTCACTCATTCACTAATTCATGCTTGTTTCGTACAACCACATTCAACCGATCTGCTGGGTGCTCATGGGTGTTGCTCAAGGACGTCTGAGTGCTGCTGATGAAGGAGGGGCAGGCAGTGCCTCTTCACTTTTCCTGCCCCGAATTATCCCTTAGTTTGGGCGTTGATTGAGCCAATGACACAGACTTGCTTGTCTAGGCCACTGCTGCCCAAATATGAACAATAATATCTGTCAGCAGGTGATCTGTCAGAACATTGCAGGTACGTTTAACCCTGACAGTCCCATCAATGCAGCCTTCTCCTGCACTGTCCTATTATTGAGGGATCTGCCTCTGAGGGTCGACAGACAGGCCAGTGGGAGCCAAAATAGCAGGTGCTCTGTGATGGTGGTCTATTTATAGAGTTGTTTTCAAGATGGCGAAAATGTCTCTCTTACTGTAAACCATGTTGTTGACACATGCAGGCAAACATACATGTTTCTCTTAGTTGTGTGTTCCATTATTCATTGTTAGAGCTTTTCGGCATTTATTGTAAGTAGCCATGCAGAGACGTCTGCTCATGTGTTATCAAATAAGTTCTAGTTACTACTGAATGTCTTTGTAAGAGATCAAATGGTCTGAGTAAAATTATTTATCAATTTAAGCAAAGTATACACATTGTCAACATAGGATGTTAAAATTCAGCACCACGAAGACATGTTTAGAAGACATGTTTTTTGACCATGTAATAATATTTGCTTAAATATATATATTTTTCAACATGAAACTCCACTCTAAGATTAACTACATTATGTATAATAATATATTTTGCCAAAAGTCAGTGACACTTTAGTTTGTATTTATTTTAGCTAAAAATTCACTTCATAAGTAAAGACAATGTGTGTTTGCCCCCTCTGAAGTGTACACATAGCTTGAGAAACATTATATCATATGAAAATAAGCGTTTGAGCTAACTCTGATATGGCTTGAAAGCTTAATATTTAATAATAATAAAAGCTTTAATATTTGGACATATTCAGTCGTTTATTTATTCCAATTTATCCAGGTCTGGTTGCCACTTGTCCTTCATTGTATAAATGAATGAGTTTTTCTTATTGGTTGAACAAAACCAAGTAATGTGAATTATCATGTTGTAATGGTCATCATTGACTATGACATTTTACACACTGAGACAGTCCAGTAAATACAGATAAGACATAAAGGAAAGGCAAAAAAGTAAATAATTAAAAAAAATAAAATAAACTGACAATGTCACATAAAACAAATACGTGTAAATAAATCCAATAACACTAATGAAAAGACAACAAAACATGAAAAAAAAAAAATAATAAAATGAGACCTAAGATCACTTTGTCCGAAGATCAATACATTTCCACTAAACTTGCAGGCTTGAGCATTTCACATATTTGTTGCATCCTGCAGTGGCACGCGTCAGGATGGACTCCGGCCACTTGCTCAGCTAATGCGTGCTTGTGTTGACCAGCCATATGGGCCTCGGTAGCATCCACGGCATCTTTATGTTGTTTTACCACAGTAGTGTGGATTTTAGGTGGGGTAAATGTTATATACCACACCTAATCAGCTCCTCGTGAGCACTGAGAACATAAATCTCCCTTTTTGGTCTGCAGAGATCAAGGAACATCAGTGTATCCACTGTAGCACAAGGACGTATTAGGACTAAAAAGGAGAGCAAGGTAGAAAGAAGTAGAAAATTAAAGAAAGCGCAAGAAAAAAGGGGGGTGGAGGCGCGCAGCTAAACCAAGAAAGACAAGAGGCCGACTGGACAATGTGCAGAAGTGAACATGAGCCCAGCAGCAGTGATGAAAGTGATAAAATCAGTGAGAGCAGCCATCTGATCCCAGCAGAGAGACAGATAAACTGTGCTCTCCCGCTTGCGCAAGGTCACAATGGAAAGAATGAGAGTCGTCATTTCAACTGTTAAATCCTCTCTCCGCGAGCCCGCCCAGTGCCAGAGCCCTGATTGGCCCTGAGACACCCTGTGTTGACCACAGCAGGTAAACAAACTGTGCAGTTTAGCCTTTGGCCCCAGGGGTAAGCATCTCAGCTGCCCTGAATTCTCCTGCTTTAAATACACCGAACATGACAGCGTGTTCAGATGGTCTCCACTGATGATTCACAGCACCCGCCGGCCCTGGATCACGCAGTAGAAACGGAGCGACTGGGGAGTGATGGAGTGATGATATTAGGAAACAGAGGAGGGAAGAAGACAGTTATGTGAAGGAAGTAAAGATGCGAAAAAACAAACTTTTAGTTGAGATATTGCATCATCCTGTGTTACTGAATAAATTCTTTAACTGAACATTGAGTGTGAGCGAAGACCACAAAACACCAAGTTAAATATTACCCGATTTACAAAAAGCATGATTCTCAAACTGCTGTAATCTATGTTTTCTGCAATGAAAATGTTTGAAATGACTGTGCGCAATGTCATAGAAATGTCAGTTTAATGTCAGCAGGCTGTGCAGCCATCTTTGCTTTTTGGTATCCATAGCGAGTTCCAGTTTATTGTTTTTTACGTCAGATACTAAACAAAGTTCATGAAAGCCATCAACAGCAAAAGGCAAACAGTCACAGTTAGCAACTAGCTGATGATATAGCACTTAGCAGCTAAAGAGCCAGGCTCCATAAAGACCAAAAATAGGAGAAAGGAGATAAAATATTGGACCTAAAATATTGAAGTGTAGCTGATGGACAGAAGCAAGACTCTAAATAAATGATAATGTTGCCAAATAAGTGCTGGATGCGCCAATAATCATGCCAACAGGTTTGCCATATCAAGTAAAAGGATACGTTTTGTGCGAGGTCATGAAATTTTGTGTAATGATTGGAGAATCATATAAACTGAACAACATTTTGGGGGGGAAAAAATTAGAGCCCGACCGATATGGATTTTTTTTGGGGTCGATGCGATTCTGATTATTAGGGAAGAAAATTTCCAATAACCGATTAATTGGCCTATTAAATGTTTACATTCAATTTTTGCTTTATGAAAATATCAGTGACAATCGGCGAGTTTTGGCCCATTACCGATTATTCTCAAGTGGGCTAATCGGCCGATTTAATCGGCCAACCAATAAATCGGTCTGGCCCTAGGAAAAATGCATGTCAAAATGGACCAACCTCCATGACTGATATCTCTGTTTTTTGGCAGCTGCTAATCATAACTACCTTTCATCACCGGTGCTGCAGTTACTGTATGTGATGGACAACAAAAATCATACCCTGACTGCTTTTGTTGCAGAACATCGAGCTGAAGGTGGAAGTAGAGAGCTTGAAGCAGGAGCTCCAGGAGAAACAGCAGCATCTGGACAAAGCCCTGTAAGTACACAAATAGTGTTTTCAAACCCACGTATTTTGATATGCAATTTGGGAGGTTTTGCTTCTTGCTGTGGTTGCAAGTATCATGGCAGACATAGAAGTCCTGCGTCACCTTAGTCTGCCCTGTCTTTGTACATTGTTTGAGCTGATTTAAAAGCGGTTGTGGTCAGTTTAAAGGGGAAGAGGCTTTACATTTTTTGTGTGTGTTTTTGTGGATAGTGTCATCTGCAGGTTCCCACCTAATAATGGAGCTTGAAACACTTTAGCTTGGTTGTTCATGTTGGTTTTTATTACAACTGCCACTCTAGCTTAGACACCATAATTGTTTGACCCTGCATTACTTTGATTTAAGATCTTGTAGATTTTCTAGAGGGATATTTTTACTATAGCTCAAATCAGCAATGATGTGTTTTTAAAGGTCATGGTTATTGACCTGTATATATAAATGGTTCCTTATTGGCCAACGTGTGATGTTCTGTTGAAGTCCATATTGGCTCTTGTCACTAGTCTCTAGATTCATCTAAATGTGAGGTTAATGACAGTACAGCAGTTACTGTTGCAAGATTTTAATGTAGAAACATGTCCTCCACTTACCATGAGGTCTGGTTGTTACCACGGCGTTTGCCTGAACGGTGACACTCTGGCTTCAGATGCTTAAGCTCTAGTCATGAAGGACATTAGGCCAAAACACTCCAAGATATTTGCATTACTCAGACTGGTTCAAAATATCCCAGTTATTTGAGCTGTTGCATGTGGTGCACAGAGTTAAAAACGTATGTAGAGAAGGTCCAGAAACAGGACTCATGGCGACAGAGCGGCGTGTGCCATTCTGGGAGCAGGAATTCCGGAATAGCGGCGTTGACTGAAGAAGTGGTATAAACAGATGCTCACATAGTTGGAGTCCAAAAAAAAAACCAAACAAAAAAAAAAAAAAAAGAAAGAAATGAGAAAGGCTTTACAATATGAGCAACATAATGAGATGTGGGGGGATACAAAGAAAGAAGATGAGCGTAAGGAATTCCACGTGTCAGGTGTTATTTTTCAGTCTCAAAACTTTAGGAGTGTGTTTGACCGGAGCATTTATCATACCTAGTCCATCGGAAATAGGAAGTCTAAGCTCTTCACTGCTTTCAGAGCAGCACCAACCATGATAATAAAAGGCTGCATTGAGGGTGGGCAATGATCTCAGCGACAAGGGGGAGGATGTTGGGTATCCCAGGAGCCCTGTGAAAGACAAGACAATGGTGACATCATGGCGCTCACTGATGTCTCCATCATGTACTTGTCGTGAAACAGATGACATTTCTGCATGTGTATTTATTCAAATGAATTCCTGTAGTGTTGAAGATGAAACTCGTGTGATGATCCAACCGCCTCTGTTCTTTGACAGCACGACAGCGGAGAGCTTAACCAATCACAATGAAGCGGAGCTGCAGAGACGGTGTCAGGAGAGGCAGCAGGAAATCGACCAAATGCAACAGGTGCTCGAGACCAAGATTCAGCTCCTGCAGGAGGTGGGTCTGCTCACGCCCTCAGCATGTTACGCTGGCACTGGCGCTCCAGCAGCTTTACAAGCGCAACCATGTCTTTGTGTTTCCAGGAGGCCCAGCTAGCTCGCAGCGAGGCCGAGCGGATGGCCTCGCTGGCCGGATCACACTCGCACGCCTCTCTCCTCTCCCTAGATGCCCCCATGGAGGATATCCCCGAGGACGAGCGGCCGCCAAGCATGCTGTCCCCATCCAACACCAGCAAAGACAGGTGCAGCTGATGATATTCATGGCGGCGTGCTCGTCACCGACACTTAACACATCCATCCGCCAGTGTCACCGACCGTGCCCGTATCTGTGTTCAGAGTGATAGAGGAGCTGCTGGAAGAGCTGCGCTCCAAGGAGGCCGTCATCACCGAGCTGAGCGGAGAGAAGACGACCCTCACGCTGAGGGTGGGGGAGCTGGAGGGACAGGTCGAGGAGCTGTCTTCTTCTCTGCTACAGAAGGACAAGGATGTGGAGGTACAAAGGCCGTTTGTTCTAACTTTCAGCGACACCCCGTTTTAAGGTGGCGCGTTGAGTCAGCCCTGCACAGTTGATACACGCCTCCTAAAATTACGACATTCCTCTGGGCCACCATGTCTCCTCCGGCCAGACTTCTCTTATAGGAGGAGGCTCCTGAAGCTGCATATGTTACATTCCTCAGCCTTATTTTAACAGTTATTCATGTGGGTTGCAGGGACTATTTGTGTACACAACCCGCCACTTAAACAAACGCAGACACGCTGATGTAAACAGGTGGCCAAATTATCGACTTCTCTAGACAGCAGTATCTGATGTGCATTTTTAGTCAGTTATCACTCTTCTAATTGTGCGTAATTCTTTTTATGCTTCTCAGTTGGTACAGACATTTACGTGTGTCTTTACTTTCACACAGTTCTACCAAGAGGAACTTAGTCAAGAGAGGCTCCGCATTGAACAGGAGATGCAGGTATGTTGAGCTCTTTGTTCTAATATGAAGGGATTAATGCATAAATGGGCTTTTCCGCTGAGTGTCAGAACAGCATCACTGGTCTCACTCAAACAGACAGACTCTGCCTCCTAATGGTGAGGTGACAAATAGCATTTTAAATAAAAGCTGTCATGAATTGTAACAAAAAACATACATACATACATACATACATACATACATACATACATACATACATACATACATACATACATACGTGACAAATTTGGTAATTTAACAGGCAGAGAAACTGGTAAAAAAAAAAAAAAAGATAAAGATCAGATGACCCACAGTGTTATTGTTGCCGTCTATTTACATCTGTGGGTCAATAAATTCCTTACAATTCAATTATCTAAATTTTAGGCTTTAATATGTCATAAGTACAAAATTTAAAATATTTAAAATAAATTTACAGGTCTTGAAAATAGATTGGATTATGAACTTAATGTTTGTCGATAATGTTGCTCTAACATTCTCACTGAGAAGAGAAAGTTATGATAAATACTCTTAAAGGGACATTGTGTTGAATGTGGCAGAAATGGAATATGACATGAATACTTATGTTTTCAATAGAGCCAAATCACCTCAAACTAAGAATTGATGCATTTATTGCAAAAAATGAGTATTATGTATACAGACAAGCAGGAGGTCCTCCTCCACAGAAGACATCATATTTGCATTTTAAGTTGACCAAAACCAACAAACACTTCGTTTTTTGGCTCAATAACTCGAACCACATCTTCAGTTGACAATTTTCACCTGTTCCTGTTGGAGAAAAGCAAGCTGAATATCACAGAACAAATGGAGGAATGTGGCACATGGAACAAGGAGGAACCCAGTAAAGTTACATCTATTTACTATCACGAAAAACTGCATTTTTTTTTTTTACATCGATTTAGTGGAGGTCTGCACTCTAAAGCAGCACAGAGGCACTGTTTATATCAGCTGATCAAGCTATATCTGCCAGATGAATGCCTGCTATTATGTTGATCACAACAATGGAGACAGCTGTAATTATGGGGAGGACTGAGTGAGAATGCAGAAGAGGAACGAAGATTTGAGGTAAGAGAGCTGAGGTTAAAAGCTGAAAGAGAAAAGGAGACTTACACCAAATTTGCAGTAATGGATGAGCTATGGATAAATCACCCTCCGTGGACCATCACCTTATCATGGTGGAGGGGCCTTCAGTGTCCTAATGATCCCAGGAGCTATGTTGTTAGGGGGCAGCAGCCCCTGGTAGGGTCTCCCATGGCAAATTGGTCTTGGGTGAGAGGGTCAGACAAAGAATGGTCCATAAAGACGCATATGGGAAGAAAAACATCAAGGGACCAGTGTGCCCTGCCCGGAGGGTTACCAGGGCCCCACCCTGGAGCCGGGCCAAGGGAAGGGGGTTGGGGAACGGGTCTGTCGGCAAGCTTCTGGTGGCCGGGCCTTCGCCCATGGGGTCAGGTCCATTCTGAGGCAGCGACATGGGTCGGTCCTCCGGCAGGCCCACCACCTGCAGGAGGAACAATGTGGGTCTGGTGCAATGTGGATCAGACAGCAGGCCACTGCTGCCCCCGCAACCCGGATAAGCAGAAGTAGACGAGACGAAACTATGGATGAATCGGAGGCGCCTCTGTGAGTGCAGTGTTTGTGTTTCAAAGAGACTGACCAGTTGAAATTTCTCCGGACCTCATCAACAGTGTTGAAATGCTTCATTCGGACAGAAATAAATCCATGAAAAGAGAGCAAATATGTGGTGAGCCTGCTGCCTCAAAAGTTACGCCTGTGCCACAAATCCGCAGAGTTGGTGTCTCCTTCTTCTGCTAAACCGGTGACCATTCAGGGGAAGGGGAGTAAATCCGAGAGCATAAAGAAAATGTGCTGCAATCTTCATGCTGGTCACATTACCATGAAGAAACATTTCTGCAGCAGGACACAGAACTGGAGCTGTGCTACATACTTATAGAGTTCATGCTGTACATCCTCCCTCTGCTTCCTCTGGAAACTGTGTGTGATATCTGCACTTTCTTACTGTGGGACTCTTAATTCCAATTCTGGTAAGACCAAACAATTACTTCCTACTTGTTTTGAGCAATTGTGGACGACAAATAAATTTCCCTGCAGGAGTCAATGATGTTACTCTCGTTCTGAATAGCTGCTGATGCTGGCTAACAAATTTGCGGTGTGATAAGCTCCAGAATCAAAATTAAACGATCATCAAATGATCCTGTTGGAGGGAGGAAATGAGGGGCTGCAAACCTAGAACTTACCACTAGATGTCACTGAATCACATTTTCTTACTTGAGGCTAAAAATCGTTTTCCTCACCTGGTGCAGGACACGCATCCAATCAGTGACGTTGAAAATCATGTGGGAAGTCAAAAATCCTAAATTATCTGAAAAAAATCACCAGCATCCTCCAACAACAGTTTTCCTTCATATTCATTATACTTCTTTATGATTTAGACATGAAATTGGTTTGAAATAACAATTATAATAATCACAAAAAGCTCTTGGATCCATCTTGCAGAAAACTATGGATACCTTAAATAAAAGCTTACGGTATAGAACCAAAAATTTGTATTTGAATCTGACAATTTTGTGACATTTACTCAAAAAAAAGGAAAAGAAAAGAAAAAGAACTGTTAAAGTGTGCAGAATGTTAATAAACAAACATGATTCACGAGTCATAGACAGTGGCATATTCTCATCTGAAACAAATGACCTGGGTTTTTATGATTAATTATTGCTAAAACAGAAGTGAGCGACATAACTCAAAATGAACCATGTGCTTATCCAACCAGAAAGAACAGTCCATCTTACAGAGGGTTTATCTCATTACACAAAGTGCCAGAGTCTCATTACGTTTACAGGCTTTACTGACGTCCCCAAGGGCACATCTCTCCTGATATATAATGAAACTACAAATGGAGAAAGCACATTACATCCACACTGCCTATGGTGAATTTTAAATTACTCCTCCAGGATGCATTGAAATAATAACCACAGTTGGCCATATCAGTGTCCATCCAGCAAGATTTATATAATTTGCATTTGTAATGTTTTAGTTATTTGGCTGTTGCCTGAATCTGTCATAATATTTATCGCTGACTTATTGGTTGATGAGTGTGTCATCATGTTTTGGTTTTTTTTCGAGGTCTATCCCCAGGGGTTTTAACTAGCAAATACGTTTTGGATGAAGGATGCAAATGTGCTTGCCAGGCAGCCTCTCCACTCTGATTTCAAGCGTGATGCATATGTGCATAAAAAGTGTGCCTGGGAGAAAGGGGGAGGGGCTATGTTAGCATTCATTTAAACGGCAAACAAAGCTGAACAGCAGGTTCAATCACAGACAACAATTTGAGAGCAAGAAAGAGAGGATGTCTGATGAAATGATGGTTCTTGGGTCAGAGTTTTGACTTTGCAAAATTAATGGGAAGTGACAGTTGTTTGTTGCTCAAGTGTGTGCACATTAGTGTGTATATGAGACATGTAGAGCTCAGACTGTTTATGATTGTATCATCGGATACACAACAAGAGTAGTTTTCTAATTTAATAAAACTCTGCTGCAGCAAAATATAGATAAAACAAACAAAACATCTGCGTATTTCCTGTATTTGTTTGTATTCCAAATGTAGGATTCAGTTTAATATCTTATTAAGTCCTTAAGCAGTGACATAAAGTGTTCCAGTGAGTTCTGCTCACAGCTGCAGTTGCATCTACGCACAGAGATCATGTGAAGATCAGTGTAAATGTCTTGCGCGTGCGTGTGTGTGTGGGTGTGTGGGTGGGTGGGCATGTTTGTGTGTGTGTGTGTGTGTGCGCATTCCCATGTGGTGCCTGTTTTCATATGTGCGTGTGTGCATGCTGGCATCTCCCAGTTAGCAGTTTAGCAGGTCTAGTTTCAGCCGGGTTGTCAATAGGTCATATTGACTTTTGAGTTCTCGGCAACCAAAATGATGATATCAGGTTCGGTGGCTTCAGACAGACACCCACCACAAGAGCTCTTAAGTAGTTCCCCAGACACCACAGCCATTAAATCCAATTTGTCTGGAGAGAGAAGAGGCAAGAAGTATAATATAATGATAAACCACAACGGTTTCCAGCCAGTTTCCTTTTCAACAATAATCAGTAGCATTTGGTAAATGACACAAGATTTTACAGTATTTATCAATATTATGTTTCACAAAACAAATCAAAAGGGATTAACATTGTGTGAGCAAATTTATTAGCGATCTGCAGACACTCCATGTGTGTTGTTGGCTTCCTCGAGGCAAATTCAAACAGACTCTTACTAAATTAAGGACGTGCAAGATTCACAGTCTGCTCTGAAGTAAAGGAATCGCTTTGACAATTCACGTGTATCGACAGTCAACTAGGTTTTTTCTCTCTCTCTCTCAAAGTCACAGCATGACAGCGTGACCATCTGTTTGCAGGCCCTCGGGAAAGCAAAAATGGTGGTCATGGCTGATACAAAGCGGCACATTCAAAACCATGAGAAAGACCTGGTTGTTTAACAGTCACAGCCAAATAATTGAAATAACACCGCCAGGGCAGCAGGGAAATAGCTAACAATGATTTTAGAGAAATAATGTGTTTTGACCCCTGATGCAGCTGTTGGGGGAAAAAAACAACCCAGTGGAGTGAGCAGAGCCATAAGGATCGCAATCTCAATGGAATCTCAGTATGATGGAGAGGAAACTGTGTGTTTTAAGTGTTGGGCATAAGTCGTCAATCATTGCATAACATGTTGTCGACCGTTGTGATGAAATATCTGTATTTTGCAGTAAAGCCACAATATTACAGCAGTTTAGGAACAAGTCAGAGTCGTGAGTCACTGATCTTAAGTGAAAATGATCCATTACTTTTATTATCAACAATTGGTTTTTCTTAAAAAAAAAAAATCATTGATTGGCTTTAATAGCATATAAAAAATCACCCCTTTGTCATTTGTCCTTATTCTTCAGAAGGTCTTTATAAATATAAAACGATTCACTTCATTGGTCTGTAGTTTAGAATTAATGGACTTACAATACCATTATTTCATCACACATGCAGAAGTTAAGTATTAAACCATTTAAAACACGTTTTGTTAATACTATAGTCACACAATCCATGTGAGAAATATCTATGTATATATATATATATATATATATATAGTCATTTAATTTTCAGAGCGTCACTAATGAACGTTACCGTGGCAGTGAGCATTTCACCTGTGCAGTCAGGCGGACGCAGCTTAGTGAACCGGCCGGGAGGCAGAAGCGTCCACTCGGGGGAGCGTGGCTGCGCGTGTTCACTGGCGAACCGGAATCTAAAGTAGCTGCACAATTGGGCTGCAATCATTTGCATTTCGGTAGTAAGACAAACGTCCACAGAGACGAGTTACAGCGGGGGGGCGGAGAAACAAGCGGCCGTCCGCGGCTGCGCCGGCCCGCTCCACCCCTCCGTCTCCCCCGGAATGGTGCGCTCCGCCGCTGCAGGTTTGGCTCAGGCAGCCGTCCCCCGTTTATCTGCCCGGAAGATCTCGGACCAGGCGGAGCGGCCGGGTCCGCGGTGGGTGCGCGCGTGTGCCGGGCCAGCCGTTAGCGGCGGCCGTGAAATGAATGAGCCGTCTACTCTCCGGCGGAAGAGCCAGAGGACAGTCCCGGGACATCCCTCCGCGGCTGCGTGTGTGTAGAGGGTGGGGAGAGGGTGGGGAGCCGGCAGCGGACGATTCCCGAGCCGCGGTCATGACGGACGTGTCGGCGACGCGGCGCGTGACAGCCCGCTGATGGTGCAGAGGCGCGTGAGGGCGCGCGGGGGATCGCCGAAACGCCGGTTTCAGTGTCAGCGCGAGGAGGAGCCGCCGCATCCGAGCGATGAGACCGTGCGACCGCGCTGTGTCTGCGGGAACGCGCGCCATATTCGCAGTGCACCTGCCGGAGCTCATCCACCTGGACTGATGGATGCGTCTGAGTGAGCTGGTCCTTCCATCCCGGTCTTCTGCTCCCTCAAAAGAGCCACATGTGTGACCAGCGCTCTTCGCAGCTGCTGCTCCTTATCTACCTCATTTAATTCATCAAGAAGCCATTTATTCTCATGCTGCAGAGGAACTGAGTGATCCTCCCTACGAAAGAATAAATTTGAGCGTTTTTGCTCCTCTCCTGTTTCCATGAGATCAGATCCCCCGTAAGGTTGGTGAGAGCTTCCACCGTTCTGGGAAATAGTTATTATCCTGTGGAATGCTCGATATCAAGATGAGGGAGACTTGCCGCATCTGTGGACGGGATCTCTGCGGCAACCAGCGGCGATGGATCTTCCACCCTACCGCCAAGCTCAACCTGCAAGTTCTGCTGTCGCACGCCCTCGGCCAAGAGCTGGCGCGGGACGGCCGGGGAGAGTTCGCCTGCTCCAAGTGCACCTTCATGCTGGACCGCATGTACCGCTTCGACACCGTCATCGCCCGCGTGGAGGCCCTCTCCATAGAGAGGCTGCAACGGCTCCTGCAGGAGAAGCACCGGCTGAGGCAGTGCATCGGCGGGCTCTACCGGAAAACCAACTCAGAGGAGGGTGCCGAAGTTTCAGCGTTGGACAACGGAGAGCCGGGCGACGGGATAGTGGACATCTCGGGCCTTACCCATGCTAAATACTGCGCCCTGCTTCAGGAGGACCTGGTCTACTCTCTGTATGAGTCGTGGGCAGACGACGGCTCAGATTGTCACCATCACCACCTCTCCCAGTGTTCTGCTGGTCCGGGTTCAGAGGTTACAGTCGCAGGGTCACACCGCTGTGCACCCAGCACTCCCAGGAAGTGTCGAGGATGCTCCTACTGGCGGGTCGCGGACTCGGACTATGAAGCGGTTTGTAAGGTGCCCAGGAAGCTTGCACGGAGTATTTCCTGTGGCCCGTCAACCAGATATTCAGCCAGCGTTGCCGGAGGGAGCGCTGCCGGTGGAGGCGGAGAAGGAGAGGGCAAAGGCCTGGAAGAGTCAGACGAACCGCCTTCCTCCCTAACCCTGGTCCCTGGTTCCCAGGACCCGTCAAGGACATCGGATAGTGATCGCACTCTCGCTGGACGAGCCAGCTCCAGCCCCTCTGTTGCGTCCCTGGAGACGGCTGAGGAGTACATTCAGCCAAGAGCCATAACAGATGGGCCGCTGAGTTTTCCCAAGGAAGCAGTAGATGACCGGATATCTGACACCATCTCGGAGGAGCACGTGCTAGGCCCACATGGCCGAACGTCCCCTGGACCCAACCTCTCTTTGGCCCTTTGTTTGTTACAGAGCTGCACTGTCCACCGACCAGTCCAGAGCACCAAGGGGAGTAAACTGCCAGTGCTGCTCAGACGGAGCCCCACAAATGGAAGCACAAGACTGGGCTTCCCAGATCCAATTCTGGGAATGTCTAGTGGCAGCCCAGATGGAGAAAAAGACAACCACGTGCTGTCACATGAGCATGAGGCCCCTCTGATCAGACTCGATGCTGGGGTTAATCAGGGTCTGAGCCTGGCTGACATGGAGGCTTTTTTGGAAGATCTGTACAAAGAGTGTCCTCCCCCGCCTCCTCACCAGGTACAATCGCTTGATGAGGATGGCGACAAATAGCTAGTTTTTACCTCCGCGGGATGGCAACACTCGTTGGGGTAGTGAGTTTTTGCTGATGCACTGATAATTGGCAGTATGCGCAGGGCAGCATGAGCCGACCCAACAGGCTTAGATCTTTGACATGCAATAAGCGCAGCCTTCCCACAAAACTGTGTTTCTCACCACTTTTTTAAAGCTTAATTAGCTGCATAATCCAAATGTGAGCCGGAGAAATCCAGCATCTCCTGCCATCCTTCACCCGAAGGATGAGTGTGTGTGTGAGTGCGAACACAAAAAGAAGGTCAATATAGCACAATTTTAAGACGCTGAATTTTTTTTTAAAATAATTAATGATCAAACAAAAACCAAAGCTAGAAATTGTTTACTATTCGATGAGAGTTTATGGTTGCAACCTTCAACACTGACTGGCGTTAAGGCTGCTAATTACTCATCAAAATGCACAGCCTGCAGGCAAAAGCCTCCTGTTTTTTTTTCCTGTTCTAAACCATTGCAGCAAAGGACGTGTGTTTGTTTATGCGTGCAGTGCCATAAATCCATCCTCTTACATCCAGTTATCCTTACTAACAGTGCTGGAGTGTGTATTCACGCTGAATTGGATGTTCTTTAGTGAGAGTTTGTGATCCCTGGAGCCAGGGATGCTGGTTTAAGTAGGTTATATGTGAGGAGACATTAAGACAGAGTGACTCCACTATTGGCCTATTTTCTCGCAGAACCCCCGAGGCAAAGTGATCTACGTAATGTCAGACCACCCAGTCATCTCAGCACTGGTTGGCTCGCACAAGAACACAATTTCAGAAATCAGTTCAGTGCACAATTTCTTTAAATAAATAAATAAAAATCAGTAATTAACAAGAACGTGAAAGTGAATTCTTAACTATATTGTACTAAAATGTATTTTTAGATTAATTTTATAAGCTAGTGTATCATAATTGCACCTTTCCCGCCATTTGTGAAAGTTGGAAGCATTAATACGTTGGTTATGTAAAGATGATAGTGGCACAGAGCACTTTGGGTACACACACTCATGCTAACTCATGCATGTAAAAACACACACCACTCTCAGGGCTCACTCCTCTGTGAGAGCTTTTTACTAAACACACACATGAATACGCAGCATTTCTGAATGTTGAACACTCATTACGCAATCCGTTGTGGAAGTTCAGTCGCCTTTGTATTCTTCATGAGTTTCGCGACGGAACATCTGAGCCCACCTCACTGCACGTCCTCCATCGGAGTATAATTGTTTTTATGGCTTGGAACGCTGAAGCCGTCCTCTCCCTCTTGTGCAGAGCCTCGTTGAGGAGCAGCATAGCCAGCTGAACCAGTACGAGTGTGCAGCTGGCCAGTGTGTCAGCGAGCTGCAGAAAGCCCAGCTCCAAGTCCAGTCCCTGCAGGCCAAGATCCACGAGAGCGAGGCCAACAACATGGTGCGGCACATAAAAAAAAAAAAACCCACCTCAGCTCACCATGATGTGTTTTGAGAAAAGCCGAGGCTCGACGGCAGCCTGATGGTGATCTCTCGTGTCTTCGTGTAGAAGCTGCAGGAGAAGCTGAACGAGATGGAGTGCGAGCTGCGTTCCCTCCGCCAGGCCGCTCAGGGTCAGGAACGAACCATCCAGGGCCTCACAGAGTCCATCAGCACCAAAGACACTGAGGTGAGTGTTTTCATAGCGATCAAGCAGAGATTTTGAAAACGAGCACATCCCAATGACTCGTTCTGCTCAAAGGCCCAGGAGCTGTACCAGTTGATTGAAGGGCAGAACTCTACATTATGTAAGCTGCGAGAAATGGCCCATCGCAACCAGCTTGCACAAAACACGGTAAGAGCCTGTGGATACTTAATGGTGAGAACCCAAATCCAGATACTCTTTGTAGTACAGTCTGTGTGTTGTGGTCATTCCCTCTCCAGGCTCCAGATGGGGTCAGCGAATCCTTGACGCTTGTCCAGCTGCAGGGCGAGCTGGTGGGCGTGCAGAGCTCCTTGTTCTCCCTGGGGCTGGAGCTCGAGGCCAGTCAGAGGAGTCTGAGACAGAGCCAGAGGCAAGGAGAGGATCTGGTCAGGTTCAAGGACAGACTCACCTCTGATCTACAGGAGGCCCTGCAGCACAGGGAGGTCACAGAAAAACACAGTCAGGTTCGTTCTCGCGAGGAAGCCAGGCTTTTAAAAGCAGTCTCAAAGTATGGGCAGTGCAGCATGCGCGACATCTTCTCTCTCTGCTGCAGGACCTGCGCTGTGCCCTTCAGAAAGCCCGCACTGAGCTTCAGACTAAAGAAGCAGCTCTGAAGGAGAGCGAGGCAGAGAGGCTCACCGCGGCGCAGGAGAAAGACAGGAGTATCGCGCAGCTCAGACAATCTATGGAGGACAAAGAGCGGCAGTTGCAGGTAGTCAATTCCTCACACTCTGCATAGATGCATACACACACACACACGCACGCACACATGTACAGATTTGCCCACCAGTCTAAAAATCTCAACATCCACAGGAGTACTCAGAGATGCTGGAGACAACAGGAGGCTCCAAACCAAGAGATGCACTGCTGGAGAAGCTCAGAGAGCGTATTAAAGATAGGGACAGAGCTCTGGAGGTAACACTGAAACACACACACACACACACACACACTCACTATAGATGAACTGCGTTCTTCGAAATTCATGTCACCCATGCGCTATGTGATTAACTGGCCATCATAAAACGGCAAAGGGTGCATCTTGCAGCAATCTAATGTCTCTCCTGTCACCAGTAATGCAAACTCCCTATAAATCAGCTTAAAATATCTCAACCAATTGAAGTGGGGAAAAAAACGACTGGGGTCAAACACAGAGAAACCTGTCACTGATGCATTCTTAAATCCAGTCAGGACATGAAAGATAATGAGAAAAAGTGTTGAACTTCCCAGAAAAGATGAAGGGCGCTGATCCGTCACCAAGTTTTCTGCCCTTGCACACTAATTTCATTTCATAAATTCCAAAGCAAAAAAAAGAGCTTTTATTAATCCTCATGCGCCCAGACCACCATTTAGAACACGATTAATGTCACAGTCTCCCAGAATAGCAGCAGTGTGACTGCCTCCCTGTGCTGCCCGCAGCGCTCCATCGATGATAAATTTCAGTGTCTTGAGGAGCGCGAGGGGCAGGTGAGGAGGCTGCAGCTCACGCTCAGGGAGAAGGAACGAGACCTGGAGAGACTCCGCTGCATCCTGTCCAACAACGAGGAGACCATCACGGTACGCTCACGACACACGTAGGAACACACCACCACTGCAAAGTTTTCATGCCAGTAATGGCCAAGGCCAGTGAAAAGGGAAGGCTGGTGGGATTTTGTGGTTTTTGGTTTCCTTTAAAAAAAACTGACCAAACAAACGACAAACAGTGACTTTGGTTGAAGCTGTTGAGATTAAAGTTTTCTACTGTATGTGAGGTATCATACCCGCAGTTTTCTGTGTGTGTATATCTAGAGTCTGGACGCCTTGGTGCGAGGTAAAGAGCTGGAGCTGGAGCAGGCGGCCGAGGCCTACAGGAACCTCCAGTGGCTGAAGCAGCAGAGCGAGGAGAAGGAGAGAAGCACTCTGAGAGAGAAAGACGCCATCATCAGCCAGCTGCAGGCAGCTCTGCAGACGCGCAGCCAGGAGACACAGGTAAGACACACACACACGCACACACACACACACGCACACATGCACACACACACCCCTTCATTGTCATGGCTTAGAATTGTGTGCTGATGAGTGTTTTGCAAAGCCTTGGAAAGAGAGTCACAGCAGATGAACTTGTACTACCTGTTTTGACTTTCACAAACACAACATGTGTGCTGATGCAGCCTTTCCTGGGGATATCTTGTTTTACTACGTGTGTGTGTGTGTGCACCCGTGTTTATTTCTCTGTGTGTGTGTGTGTGTGTGTGTGTGTGTGTGTGCGTAGGATCTGACAGCGGCCCTTGTCGCCAGGGTTCAGACGGGACCTTCTGAGGTTGTGGAGGAACTGAAGGCTCGGCTGGCATTGAGGGAGAAGCTCTTCCAGGAGCTGTTGTCAGACCGCGGCCGCCAGTCTAATGAACACCAAGCGCAGGTCCAGGATCTGCTTAACACCGTCAGCTCCAAAGACCAGTACCTGCAGGTAAGGCCGTGTGTCCGGTTCCAAATTGGTCCTTCAACACAGCAGAAGTCGCAGCATGTTACAGAAATGTTGCAACGTGAGCCGTAAAGTCCTCCTTTGCACCTGATTGTTCCACCCGTCTCAGGACAACTCCTACAGGCTCTCCATGGTGATTAGCGAGCGGAGCGGCCAGCTACAGGAGCTACGCAGACAGCTGTCATCGAGAGAGCAGGAGCTGTGCGACTTGAGACGAGGCAAAGAGAGGGAGATGGGAGGCGAGACGGAGCATCTGCTGAGTCTGCTCAAAGAGAAGGAAGCCCTCATAAAGGTACCCGCTCATACATTTCATGTGTTTCCTCTGCGTCTCTCTGTCCTGTAAACCTGATGGTCACATTATCCTTGACTGATCAGGAGATGATGCAGGGCCAAGAGGAGGCCGTTCACCCGACCTCGAGAGAGAGCGAGGCAGAGATGGAGGCTCTCCAAGAGGAGCTGCAGCTGCTAATGAAGAAGGAGAGGGAAGCTCAGGTACATGCATGGACCTTGTGATTTGTGATTATGAACAAATCTAGCAGGTCTTGACATTTGTTTTAAATCGGTTTGGCTCTGTCTGTGTCCTCTCCCTGCAGAAGGAGCTCTCTTCTCTGCGTTTAGCTATGTCTCACCAGCAGGCAACAGGAGTAGCCACAAAAGACAGCACTGATCAACAAGTAGGTTTTTGCGTTCATTCCCGGCCAATGAGGGTAGATTTTGCTCTGAAATATTGTGCATTCTGACTCTCCTTCCTCCACAATTATGTGTGCCAATCTGATCTAGCGTGTACTGGAGGCGCTTGTGTCGGAGTATCACAAGCTGAACGATGCCCTCCGGGCAGAGAAGAGGTTATACCAGAGTCTCACCAACATTCACACCAGAAGTGACAGGTAGGGAAGTAGTTTGAGCGAATCCAGCAAGCCAACGGGTTTTTGATGCCAATGTTTCTGTAAAGACACCTTTTCCCTCCACTCTTCTCCACCTAGCAGCAGCTCAGAGAAGATCCAGGCTCTGCACACTGAGCTGGACTCAGTTCAGGCGCTCCGTGGACAGCTGGAGGAGGTCCTGGCCAGAACCCGCAGCATGGCCCTAGTGTTGGAAAGGGCAGCCAAAAGGCAGCCTGATTTTGGAGGTGGGGATGGGCAGGGTCCAGCCTCCAGGGCTGCAGGGGGCACTCTCACATATGCTCTGTGATGCTCTGTCTGACCACAACACCGAGTGACTCGCTTGTGTTTGAAATTCAGCTGTATGTTTGCACTGACTGTGACTTACCATGAGAAATGCAAAGCCCCAACATACAAAACTCTCGGCCGTCAGTCTTCAGACGGCTTCAACCAGCTAACACGAGCTCCATTCATAGTAGCAGAAGCCTGTTCAGATTAACCTCCATGGAGTGACCTGGCAACCCAAGAGTTTTATTTATTAATATATTTTGTGAGTGTGGCGTGGATATGTGTGTATATTGTTTCTGAAAACTGCCTGCGTAGCGCTTTACAGTGCGACCGTTTCTGTATTGCCATTTCTGTGTACTGTCTCTCACCAGTGTCACGCTACTGTCACAGTGAAGTTACGTCTTGTGGAGAAACTGAAGCTCACGCCTTATAGTGAAACGTCTCGCCATCCATCATTTGTTTTCTACCATCTCTTTGTATGCAAGGACATTTAGTGCCGGCCCAAGATACAAATCCCAAAAGAAGGCCAAGTAGTTTGCTGCAGTCCAAACCTGCACTCTGACCTTATTACAAGCTTTTGTTTACAGTCTTATCACGTAAAGCTGCTCTCCTCTAGTTACAGTTTGGCCTGAAAGATATGCATGCGACCTGAGGTCAGCCATATTAGATACAGTATATTAGATAACCTTATGGTAATTCCTTTATGGTGAGATAGATGTAGCTTTGCACCAAGATATCCCCCACATCCGTGATAACAGCTAACACGCTAGTCTCCATTCTCCGTCTCTACAAATCATATGCGATGTGGATGCCAGAAATATTCCTAACTGACATCGGTACATTTTAGCTGTGCCCTGATCTCTCATCCAGCCTCAAAAATGGAAAACCTGTCAAGATTTCTTTTGTGTTTTTAAATGCATTAAAAATAAACGTGCTGGCTTTTTTGTAAAAAGCACTTCTGTTATGGATTTCTGTTTATTGTGTTCAATTGGGAATGTGTCTCCAGACGATCCCAACCCTGAAATCCCCTATTTAATCCTTTTATGCACCTTCATCTCTCCCTACAATACCCCTGGCTCCCCAGTAGTATAAATGCCACTTCTGTTATTCCCATGGTCACCCCCAGACTCCTCAGTTTGTCTCCCTGTTTATTATAATATTCACTATAATCAGTGCACGTGCGACTACAAACGTCAGCAGATGGTTATTATAACACTAGTTCATATTAAAAGTGCGTTGACATATCGCCAAATGAGTGTTCCTTCATGCTCTCGCTCCCTCATGCATGAGACTGTGGCATGGTTTCCATGTTTGCATGGCTGTTTTGCTGTAATGTCCCACACTAAAACGGGAAAAGCATCAAATAAGCGATAACTCCCTTCACTGAATGTTGTCAAACATGAAATCCATCCGAGTTTAAATGAAAAAAATGCACCAAGCAACATCTACAGTCTGAAGAAATGCTCCCTCCATGTCTCACTATATAAGAGTGGTCACGTTACGTGGCGGCTCAGTGGGCCCCGCATTCAGTCGGTGTAGCTTAAAGTGCACATTATTCAATCAATAACTCAGCAAGTCTACTCATCACACATCACACACCTTCCCATCTGCCCGAGGGATGGCATGCATTTAACTTTGAACCGTCCCTGATGACAAAGTAATACCATAATAAGTTGCAACAATGCTCTGAGCAACTTTAAATACACACTCTTACGACCATGACTCACATCTTGCACAGTGCAATGTGTGTAAGGGATTTTTTTTCTGTCCGTGATATGTATTATACAAAGCCATTTTACTTAAAAATCCCAAGCAGTCACTTTTCACTGAGCCTCTGCTTGCTGGCAGTCGACCAGCGTCCTCTTGTTCTGTGTATGAGTGCATGTTTAATTTTGGTTTTAATTTTAATTTTAGTTCCCAGCCTTTTACATGAGTTGATATGACTGATCCATAACCCTTCACATTATACTCATTTTAATGTTTTAATTCACTCAGTGTGTTTTATGAACACGCACTCACAATGGGTTGTACTGACCTGAATGTGTTTTTGGCTGGCTGGCAACATATGACATAACATTTCCCTTCACTCCCATGACTTCCAAAGTGGTGATTCAGAGCAGCGCCAGGATAGTCAAAAGAGGGACACAAAACAGCAGAGGTGTAAACCCTGCAAGAGTTAGAGGAGCAACAGCGTTAAGAATTAAACAAACGGACTTATACAATTGGAGCTTGTCCTTATATGGTTGTTGTGTTTCCAGAGCTCAGCACAGAGGAAGAAGAGGAGGGGGATGATGAAGATGGCAGCAGCGACGAGTTCACGGACAGCATAGAGGAGGAGGATGACAAAGTGACAGCCCGAGATTTGGCCTCCATTCAGGTTGGTTTGGGAAACTTGACGAGCATCATTTTTAATTGTAAATACAATATTTCAGTCATTTCTAATGTCAAAATGTTCCAAATGTTCAGACATTGAAAAGGGTCTGCGGACCGGAGGGTGTTTCTGGAGGGCTGGCGAGGGGGTCTCTGGTTCCGCACGCTGATGAGGAGAAGGACTTTCGACAATTTCCGCAGGCAAAGACACATAAATGCGAGCTTCAGCAGATAAGGTCAAGGCTGGAGAGGTATGGACACATGTGTGTGGCTCAGATGAGGTGCACATTTGTCTCTGATGTCATCATGAATCATGTTCACAGCAATAATAGTTGTTTTTGTTGCCCTCTGTGTAGTTTTCATTCAGTAGTCACATTAATCCTCTGCATTTCCTCCAATAAGGGGAGCTCTGCAGAAGCTCCAGCAGGAGAACCCATTTCTTAAAGGAGACCAGGGCCTGAGTGCAAACAACAAGGGCGAGGAGGAGGAGGACGAAGAAGAGGAAGATATTGAGGAAGAGGAGGAAAATGAAGAGGAGGAAACATCATCCGTGCCAGCAGGAAAGCGGGGCCCTCCATGTTTCAGTCTGAGCGAGGAGCACGGAAAGCGCCTGTGCACACGTCCACGCTCTCAAACACACCAGCGGGAGACGGTAACGTTGTACATTCAGCAGATGTCTGTGTGATCTTCATAACTGCTGTGATACTTCATGCTGCAAGGCTATTTTAGTCATTCTCACGGTATAAGCGTCAATCGCTGCTGCTTCAACTCATCTGGCTGTATCTGCAAACACGGGTTGCATGAGGAAGAGGAGACTAGGAGTTACACCAACATCTTGACCTTTGGCACTCAGTCGGGCTCCAGTGTGGTTTAGCAATGGCTCATATCAGTGAGATCATCATGTATAGATTTAACATATAAACCTTAATTTCAGATAACAGGCTGCTGCAATTTTATCAACAAAAGTCCCCACGTGCTGGAAGAAGAGCAAATTTTAAAGAGCTGCGTTAGAGTGGCTTAGCCTCTAGGCGTTGTTCTCCTCTTCAACATTGTGGTCTCTTTTCTCCATGTAAGAGTACTTTGTTCTTTTGGTCCCGTGGTTGTTTGTATAAATAACTTTTTTTTTTATTTTTTATAATGATTAGAACTATGTACACGCTCGTTCCAGTTGCTCAAACCTTTGGCTGTTGCAGGAGGCGGAAGCAGCCGGTGACAGCAGCGAGGTGGGAGCGCTGCGGCGGGATAGAGACGAGGGTCTACGTGAGCAGGCGGCCCGCTTGCGCTCGGATCTGGCCGTGAGCCGGCAGCAGAACAGAGAGCTGCAGGAGAGGCTGATGGTGTCTGAGGCCACAGTCCAAGCTCAGGCTGAACAGCTGAAGGACTACAGGGATCTACTCAGTGAGTCACAGCGCTGGTCCTAAGCAACATGTGCGAAGGAAGGCGACGCATTGATTTAGAAACTATAAGTAATCCAAAACATCATAAAAAAAAAAACATTTGGAATTGAAGTGCATCGTGTCTTTGCAGCAGAGACGTCTGTCCAGCAGGCCAGTAAGCAAGTCCAGGTGGATCTTCAGGATCTGGGTTATGAGACTTGTGGTCGCAGTGAAAACGAAGCTGAGAGAGAAGACGCCAGCAGCCCAGGTGACAATGTTGTTTTAAACCACGGGACCCAACATTACTTTTTTTCTTGTTTGAAACACTCCTATTAATCACACATCGATATTTCTCCTCAACTCCTCAGAGTTTGATGACCTGGAGATGTGCACGTCGCTGTCCCATCACCAGGACTATGAGGCTGGTGGCTGGTACACCGGGAGCTGCAGAGATAATGGAGGTGCTTATGATGAAATGGGGGATGAGTCGGCTCCTCTCCAGCATCTGGTGCAGGACCTCCGCTCACAGCTGACCCGCTGTCACAAGGTGATCCGCGGGCTTCAGCTGCGTGTCCGCTCCCTGTCTACCACCAGCGACTACGCGTCCAGCCTGGAGCGCACCCCTCGCAAGGTGGCGCATTTTTTTTGCTCCGCAAAGTTGCATGACCTTTGCCCCGCAGAGAGGACTTGATGCCATTTTATCCCGGGTTCTGCAGGTAAACTGGGCGTTTGAGACATCGCTTGCCCCGAGTGGCGTGGAAGATGATGAAGGCTGGATGTCGGACACCCAGGGGGTTCGATCAGAGGCCAAGCCCAGCAGGGAGCTGCAAGAACTGATGGCACGAGTTGCGTCACTGGAGGCGCAACTTAAGAGCTCCAAGCTTGAGGGCAAAGGTCAAGCAGAAGAGGGGAAATGTGCCACCTGGCCAGGGTAAGTCTATAGAGGTAAAGAGTAAGCAGGATAAGATAGAAGAGGAACAGAGACCGACTATACCTGAAGGCACCTTTTTTGAATATAGTGAATCATGTGGGCTCTAGCCCTCAGAGCTCTGAAACATCTCTATTAATACTGTACCTCCTTGTCTCCCTCTGGCTTCTTCTCTCGCTCTTATCACAGCAAGTACAACTCTCTGATCCAGGCACAAGCTCGTGAGCTGTCCCACCTGAGGCAGAGGATGCGAGAGGGGCAAGGAGTCTCCCACATCCTCACCCAACACCTCGGCGATACCACCAAGGTGCTGTAAATCCTCCTTGCAGAAATCTGGCTAGTCAATACCAATCTTTAATTGTTAAAGAATATGAACCAGGTGGGTGTTACACTTTCTATTATAGTTCACCACATGTTTTTACATTTGTGTCATTTCTCCACAACTGGCAGGCCTTTGAGGAGCTGCTGCGGGCCAATGACATCGATTACTACATGGGCCAGAGTTTCAGAGAACAGCTGGCCCAAAGCACTGCCCTGGCACAAAGAGTGATCGCCAAGATCAGCGGGCGTAAGAAGCCTTTTTCCTTTCTTCCAGCGCACAAATAAGCCAGTCACAGTTTAAGATTGTCCTCTGCAACCTGTCAGCATTTCCTGTTTTATATGCGCAGGAGACCATGCGGAGAGCCACGATGAAAAGACCGGCCATGAGCTGCTTGCCTTACGGTGAGTCAGCTTCATCATGTTGGTGTTTTAGCACACACGTGTATGTGGGAGGTGAGCCTGAGGTGGTGGCAACGTAAGCCAAACGACTATTTAACCAGCGAGAGATTAAATTCACATGCACGTTTGATTATTTAAGACTTGCAACAAACATGCACATGACATGTAGTAGCCGCACAATATGTATCCTGTATATTACCTGCACAGAGGGGCATTCCCAGAACTGAAAAATTCTAAACTCTTAACCTTCACCACAATATCAGATTGCGATTCCCTTGAAGCTCTTTTGGTAAAGCACTAAGTCAGTCCCGGCGATTAGTGCCCTTTGTCATGTGACCTGATGTGGCACACGAGCGGCCATCCACATGGTGCCTTACGATCGCAAGTGGACAGACGGTTGCTGTTAATCCATACACAAGCAGCAGGGAGGGTCTTTTACTGTTAAGTTGCTTTAGCTGGACAGGCGACTTACAGGTGTCCCTCCAGTCGGGGTTAAGAGGCTCAGTGTGGCATTCCCTCACGCAGCCGAGAGGAGAAATGCTCCCGCTGGATCTATCAAACATCGCTTTTTTATGGATTCATGTTGTTTTAAATTTTGCTCAATTTTTTTTTTTTGATCCCTAATGATAATAGAGGTGTGTAAGAGGTCTGGATAATAAACCGATCCAGAAGGCAGCAACAAGTTAAATCATTACCTTTGGCGGATTTTCACTATTGCCAGATTCACCCGGTTCTCCTCTGGAATTTAAAAGTCTTTTACTCTGTTCCTGGACCGAAATGGCGCCTCTGTGGAAATCCATGATTTCTAGGAGCAGTCCCGTATACAGGGACTCTCTGTGGTCTTTTTCTGTGAGTGGAGGTCGAGGCCCAACAAGAGAGGCAGCCTTTCTTAGTATGCTGTTGGAGAGAGACAGAGCATTAATGCACCGACAACTGAAGCAGTAAGAGAAGAATTTCCTACTACAGACTTGTGAACATTTACATGGAGAGCTACCTTGTGAAAACTGAAATAACTCATAAATGGTTGCAGACTGGTCAACAGGAGAACAATGCAGTATAGAGAGCGTTTTTAATTGAGACGTTTAAAAAAAATAATATACTTGTCTGTCAGAGTTAACGTATTGTTTAGTAGTAAATGTTGATCGGATAACCTAACGAGGACACCAGCGTTGTTTGGATTGGTTCCCGAGAATTCTTGCTTTTAATCCACAATCCTGTCTGCCAACAGCCAGGTGGCAGGAAAGTTTGTTGTATGTTCTTCAATGCTAATGCTAATGCTAATGCTGCCCACCACTCGCAGCCAGAACACACGCCAGTATCCACATGGAAAGCAGTATCAGCCTGAAACATTCCTTTATAACGATGAGGTAAAATTTAAAAAAAATTGATTGTTCATACTTCAACCAAAGATATTAACAGTTTAAACAAATGCTAAAAAATAGCAAATAGATGCCTAAAATAGATACTTAAATAGACAACCTGAGCACTCATTGTGCACAATTTTCAGTGATAAGACAATAATGTGAATCTAATATTGCTTTTGTTCCAGCGCTGTTGTCAGCTATGTCAGGTATCAGTGGCCGCTTCATTTCTTTTCATCAGCTGTCAGCCGAAGGTTTGATTGTCATTCCTGTGTGCACATGCAGGTTGAGCAAGGAGCTTCAGCAGAAAGATAAAATCATCGAGTCTCTCCACACGAAGCTGCAGCACCGACCAGAGACCCCATCCAGCTGCCCAGCCCTCTCCGAGACCACCGACCAATCAGACAGGACCTCTATGGTGTCCGATGAGTATCGAACCAATGAGGATTTGGAGATGTGCTCAGATTTAGACGGCAGAGAATATCAGCAGGAGCACCGGCTGCCGCAGCCTGGACAGGGACAAGACGGTAGTGGTGAAGCTTCTTTTTCCTCTCTCTTTCTCTTAGTTTCTTCCCTCCTTTCTTTCTTTCTTTCTATGAATTATCCCTTTTCCATCCTCTCACCTTCTATCCTCCTTTTTTTAGTTTCTCCATCTATCCCCTCTCATGGCCCCCTCAAGTCCTCCAGCAGCTGTCCCAACATGCTTTGCTCAGCCTCTTTAGGTGTGACCAGTCAGTCCTTCAGAGGTATGGGACTCACAGAGGGCTTCGTCTCACGAATTACCCACCATTTCAGTTTTTTTTTTTTTCCCCTCAACCTTTACGTCACTTCCTGTCATTCTCCTCCAGCCCATTTCCGTCAGCCTGTTTCCTCCTCCCTCTCTGTCCCCTGTGGCCCTGACGTCTGGGGTAAGGAAGTCACTTCTGACCCCCGGCCCAGGGCCCTCTCTGTCATCGCTGTTCGCCCAGAGTTGGACACGTTGTACAAAAAGATGAATGCGCAAAACAGGGGTGAGGGGCCAGGCGGAGTGTGTGTGTGAGACATTATTGTCAAACCATCATCTCTCCTGAATGTGACCACTGTCTCGCCTGCCTCCATTCAAATTTGAATTAAAACATCACTTGTTGCTTCCCTGTTGTGTGTGTGTGTGCATGTGTGTGTGTGTGTGTGTGTGTATGTGTGTGTGCGTGCATGGTTACAGGCTTCACGGCCCCCCATAGCAAGCCTCTGTTCACTCCCTCACTTGGTGCCCAGCACGACCTCTCCAGCTACAGCCAGCGATCCCATCATGCCTTTCAACAATACCAGCTCGGTGGCATTCCCGAAGGTCACTCGCTCAAGTCAGACTCGGGACTGATGACAGGAGGGACTTTGTGGGATATGGACAGCATGGCTCAGCCAGTGGGAAGTTTCTCCGGATCACCCGGACATCAGCCAGGAAACAGCCATACAGGTGTGCCGTCACAACCAAGAAACCTAGAGAGATTTCGCTTTTTCCGGCTTGGAAATTTTTAGTCAGCGGGGCAAAATAAAAGCTTTCTACTGTCATTCCAGTCAACCCCTGCATCTACAAGACTGTGAGAATTTTCCCTGATTTACAAGCACAGTAAAATAAGAGCAGATGTATATGTATATGCAGCCGGAGGTTTTTGGCCCAATCAAAACAAATAATGTTGTACCCATAATTTTTTTTTCCCCCACCAACCTTATGGCACCACAGGATGTACATCTATATTACACGAATTACCAAACAAACAAAACAATATGGCATTTACAACCAAATCATACACTGCAATATTAAAATGACAATAAGCTCATGTTTACTTAATTGGATGCAAGAGGCCCTGATCAAAAAAAGCTGGATCATAAACTGCACTACAACAAACACCTGGATTTACACAGCCATGTTAGCGTCTACCCACTCTGCTGAGATGCAATTGAGCGAGGAGTCCCAAATGACTTCAATTATTATTCTTATCATGTCACCGTGTGTGCTGTTTTGTTACCAGGTGTACATTTAATAGAGGAGCACCTGCAGGAGGTGAGGTGTCTCCGCCAGCGTCTAGAGGAGTCAATTCGGACGAATGAGAGACTCCGCCAGCAGCTGGAAGAGAGACTGGCCACCACTGGGCGTGATGGAGGTACTGCAGCTCCCTGTGACTCAGTAGTAACGCTGCCACATCTGAGAAATTAATAACCAACTGCTGTTTTGTTGTCCAGGAGCAGCCACCAACATCTACATCCAGGGGCTGGACACCGTCACTCAGCTGTCCAATGAAATCAGAGTTCTGAAAGAAGAAAACTTGAATCTGCAGTCTCGCCTGCAGGCCAGCACAGGTGCTTGACCTGAAAGCTAGCTGAAGTTCAACATTTGGCTTTTTATCATTTTTAACACGCACCAAAAAGACAAAACCAAAAAAAAAATGTTTTGTTCCCTCAGACACGTGTGAGGAGGTGGTGCAGCTGCGGGAGGCGGTGATCACGACGCGTGCCCGCCTGAAGCAAGCGGAGCTGGAGGCCGAGCAGTGGAAGGAGGAGTTACGGCGACTCCAGGCCCACAGTCAGGAGCAGGGACAGCAGATTCACTCGCTCAGGCAGGAGCGGCAGGCCAGTCAGGAGAAAACCAACAGGTGTGTGTGCGCGCACGAGCACGCAGGCAATTCCGCCATCGCTCTTGACAAGCCGCACCTGCTCATATCTTTGTGCCTGCGCCTCCTCAGACTGCAGCACGAGGTTTCTCTCCTCCGGCAGCAGCTGTGTGAGAGCAGGGAGCTCATCCACTCCCTGCAGAGTGAACTGCATGTTTATGACCGCGTGTGTACCAGCACCAAGTCCAGCAAAGGTCTGTTCATTTCCTCCCAAGTTAAACGATAGAAACTTTAAAAAAAGAAATTAAAATAAAAAAAAATTTAAAGCCACTGTGTGTTAATTAAAAAAAAATTTCAGGCCAACTTTTGTGTTTTCGCCTTTAGGTTACCCGTGTGAGCTCCCAGGTCTACCAGTGGAGCTGGGCGAGCTGTTGGGGGAGGTGAGGAGTCTACGCGCCCAGCTGCAGAGCAGCGTCCAGGAGAACAGCGCTCTCAAGCAGCTGGAGCTCCACAAACAGCTGGAGCAGAAGTTGGGCGTCGGCTCGCCCCGCACGCCGTCGCTCTCCGCCCTCACCGCCAGCCCTCAGAGAGAAAACTTCTACAGGCGGCAGCTGCTGCACGGTCAGAGACATTTCCGAATGAGCCGCCATGCAAACGCCGGCATGAAGTGGTTTGCTGTGTCCAAGCCTGCTTTGTGTATGTGTGTGTGCTCCACAGACCCAGCTCCTTCTCCACCAGTCAGGGACATTGGTCTGTTTAACTGTGGATCTCCTGGTCCACCCTATTCAGACCTGGACGACAGCCATAGCACTGCCAACGGTGTGACCCCGGCGGCACTGCGTGACTTTATTCGGCTTAAACTTGATTCTTAAGAGATTGTAATGTATTATCGCAGTAACGGTTTTGATTTGAATGTGCCTGCTACCGTTTTTAACCACCAATTAACTCCACAAAAAATTCCCTAATATATTTAAAAAAACAAAAAACAAAAAAACCATCAATGTCCTTCCTAATTACATTACACTGCTTTTATCCCCAGCAGACCCTCTTGACCCTCACTCTGAGCTGGAGGGGGAAGCTCCTGACGGATCATTTGCAAACCGTAATGGCCGCCACGCCATCGGCCACGTGGATGACTTCAGCGCTCTGCAGCAGCAAGTCCTGGAGGGCCGCAGCCTTGTGCAGCGCATGGAGGCAACCTTGCAAGCGTGCCTCAGCCCGACGCTGCCGGAGGGCAACCAGAAGCAGAGCAGTGAGCTGGTGAGAGCCTGGTTGCTTTTAGTGTTTGTAACAGGTTTAAAATGTAAAGCCTCATTATCTGACCGATTTCTCGGTGCAGTTCCTGGACTATGGCTGCACAAAGAGTCTCCTGGCCAACACAAAGACTCTGAGGCAGATTTTGGAGGAGGCGATGTCTCTGCTGAAGATGTTCTGGAGGGCAGCACTGCCCAGCTCTGATCCCTCCACCCAGAACCTTAAAAAGGTTTGTAAAGCTGCATGCCATCCCGCGACTGGACCGATATTCGGAACTTTGACAGTTAGAAGTGTTTGCCGCGTGTGTCCGCGCAGGAGCAGTGTATGCAAGAGGAGATCTTGTCTCTGAGGCTGCGCATGTCGGAGCAGGAGGAAGTTCTCAAGGGGACAATTCAAAGACTGAGGAGCACCAGCCGCACCAAGGAGAGCATGGAGCATTTCATAGTCAACCAGCGTAAGTCTCCGTTTGCAAGACAGACAGAAACTATGATGGAAAGAAAAGAAGGCCTTGTGATAAATAAGTGGGCAAGATTTCCAGCTTCGGCAGAAACAGTAAACCATAAATCTGTAATGGTTGCATGATGTTGTTTTGGGGTTGTTTTTTTCCTGTGGCTTTGCAGTGTCAAGGACTCGTGATGTGCTGAAGAAAGCCAGGACAAATTTAGAGGTGAACAAAAATACACTGCCTCACTTATCCCCTGTAACAGACTGTAGATTATCTGTGTGTGTAGTTTCTCAACTCTGTAGTTGTCTATATTATGTGTAGCAGTCGTGTGATGTCCCCGGTCTCCCGATCTTAGCTTTTGTTGTTGATTATGTTTGTGAATCCATCACTTTTCTGTTTCACTCTTTCCCTCGTCCTGCGTTTGTCTCCCCTCTCCCTCTTGAACACCTCTAGAAGAATGAGCAGAGACTTTCCTCTCTAAGCCCCTCCTCTTCCTCTACTTATGCTGGTAATTGTCTGCCATCTTGTGGTCTTGCAAAATAGGTATGTGTTGCCCCAGTTACTGTATATTATTGGCCTGACTGTGTTGGTTCATCCCCACTGGTCGATTTGCAGTTGTAATATTAAATCTGAAGGAGACGGTGTGGTCTGGGGCAGCTCATACCTCTGTGTGGATTTCCCGTCACGCTGACATCATTGCCACACCATCCCATCTGACCGCCAACGCCACCCTAATTTAGCAGTTGTCTTTTATTTTTAGCATTTTATGACATTATGGCCTCACGAGAATGCATGTAAACAAGTGAGGTTGTAGAGATGACGACGTGCTAAGATCCTGCACAGACAACAAGATGACCTTATACATAAACAAATGCATTTAAACTCACACCAGTGTTTTGACCTAAGGTTGAGTCTATTTACAGATTCACCCCCCCCCCCACCCCCCCTCACCCCCCAGGTCATGAGTGTCAAAATAACCACACACCGCATAGTTTCCATTCTGTACGTGTGCTGTCACAGTATCACAGCGGGATTTTACACATGAACATGAGCTTTAAATAAAAAAAAAAGGGCTCTTCGATCTCAAGCGCAAGAGAAGTCACACGCAGCTATGTCCATTCACACATCGGGGCACCGCAAACTCATAACCGCGGCGAATGAGTGTGTGACACTGAGCGGGGAAACGCTGCTTATTCCCCATCACGCATCCTCCGCCCTCCATCAGCTAACAGTTGTTTTTGACGACTCTTATTCCAACTAAAACGGCGCATACGTCCGCCAAGGTCTGTGTCAAACATTTTTTATGCATGACCCTGCTGATTATTCCTGCTAGCAGGAGGCTACTCAGAGAGCACAGACCTCCCCAAACACCAGTGTAAAAAACAAAAACAAAAATAAAAATGCTATTTTCCACTCAGAAATTGTAGGGTAGGATACAGGATTAACGTATATACCAAAGGTGGAGTTCATTTTATTTAATGTACTGCACAAAAATGTTAAAGGTTAATTTTTAAGGGGTTCCCATGCACCAACCCTTCGCCAAGTCTCATAATAAAAAATTGGGCAGACAGTTATCCAGAACATCATCTCCTTGATGGAGGTAACTAACCTGATGCTTTTTTGTTGTTGTTGCTGTGGCGTCTTTAACATTTCACCGGTTATATGAAAACTGCCAGCTGTTGAACAGACACTAGTGAACGCTTTCTTTTATGCTGTAAATCCAGCTGAGGACCCAGGAGGTGCTGCCAGAGAGGGGCCTGCTGATTGCGGTTTCCTGAAGACCAGCGGCGCTCCTGGGGCGGCGGCAAAGACACGTCCGGCAGCGAGGAAACGCAGCAGCCAATGCCTGCTTTAGACTTTTAAAGAAACAGCCTCGATGCCACCACCTCTGACCTCTATGCTGATACAGCCAAGACTCACCCCTTCTCCCTCCTCCCACACACCAGCCTTCCCTCTTTCCCTCTACCTTTGTCCTGCCATAAGAGTGCTTCCATTCCCCCGCCCGCCCAACACCCCCTCCGCACCCCCACCCTCCAGGCAACATGTGCACAGTATAATCTGCACCTTGAGCCTTAGCAAGCCCCCCTTCATCCCACCGCCAATTTACATCGCAACATGTATTATTATTGTCTTTGAGTGACTCAGTCAGCAGTTTGCCTTGTCGTCCGTGTGTGTGGCAGAGGAAGGTGTTTGAAACGTGTCTCCGGTGGTTTCAGGAATGAGCGTCCTACTGACGAGAGCTGGTTGAAGCTGCTCTTAGACGCGGATCTCCAGACCAGACGCATGCCCTCGATCCGGCCTCGGTGTGACTTTGTACAGTGAGCATGGTTCCAAGGTTTGGGTTGGAGAGGCTTTCAGGCCGGTCACTTGAGTGTGAGCGTCAATTCCCATGCATCATCAGCAAGTAAGGCAATTTAGAAAGGAGGATTTAAGACAACTCCAACCCCGACCTTTCCCCGGAACCCTCCCTGATCTGCATCTAAGAGCATCTTCTCCTGAGAGCCAGACAGCCTGAGGACAGAATAGTGTGTTCCCGCATGTTTCCTTGTGATTGTCAGAGGAATTCTGCACACGCGTACGTGTCCGCTATGTGTGATCGAGCACAGTTCACTCAAAGACAACAAACCCTCTACTTCGAACGCCACAGAATGCTAATTTCCTTCTCGTGGTCCTTTTTTTTTTTTTTAATTACTCTTATGACTTTTTTTTGTTGTTCTCTTTTTTCGCAAATGCAATGCAAAGTACATTGACACCCACAATGTATCACCAGACACAGTGGAGGAATGTAGAGTTGGTAGATGATCACTGCAGAGTAGTTGTGTAATATTTATTCTGTATTTGCTGAGGAAGCTTCTGAATGTTGTGTCAGCCATCGACTGAGGATGACAAATAGCAGAAAAAGGTTCCATTTTAGTCACAAGCCTCCTCTTTCAGGACTTAAAGGTGCTTTTTTTTGGCACCTAATTGCTGATGGGAAGACAGAAGATGATTCGATTAGATGCGAAGGCCGCTTTCTATTTGCTCGGTTATGATTTCTAAGATGGATTTTTAAGCTGTAATCGACAGAGACAAAGAGGATAAGGTGCTAGAATGGAACCGAGCTCAACACGCGTATTCAAGCTCCTCTGTAGGAGTTCTCATACGAGCATGTGCAATAATGATGTTGTTTCTTGAATGATCACGCCGAAACGGTTTCGCATCGGTTTTTTTTCACCTGACACTGGAGTACTAGCCACTGTCATGACGTCAGGAAGCCACAGGTTTGGTTCTGGAGTGCTGCGTGGCTGCGATTGTCAAAAAAAAAAAAAGAAAAGAAAAGAAAAAAATCATAGGAACGGGAGGTCGCCACTACTTGCCAAAGTTTGATCTTTGAACTCTTCACTTTGACTTGCCTTATCCATGCGAATGATGAATCCAACGTCTGCTCAGGCAAACGGGATACAGAGGCATTTTATTCATTTTTTTTCCTCCCAGAGGACTTTTAAGATCCACAGAGACGGTAACCGTTAGAAAGCTGGTTTGGTTTATTTCAAACTGTGCAATGGAAGAGAACTCCTTTGTTGGACCAAAACTCAAAATATGCTATTAAGTGTTTATTGTTATGTCTCTTGGTTCAGTCTGTCTCAGCATTCTCATGGCAATGGCAATATAGGTTATCAAGTTCTAATAGATAATACAAACTTTGGCAGGCTACTGGCTAGATCGTTGTTCTGTACATTTGGTCACATTGGATTTGATTGGTTTGTTGCTGTACATCTGCCATTTATGCTGTAAATAACCGGCTTTTTGTGTATGAAGGTTTTTCCGTGTGATTGTGTGTGCATGTGTGCGCGCATGTGATTACACATCCAACATTTGCTTTTTGCAAAGTTGAGCATCTGGGTAGCTGTGCAATAACTTCCCGTTTTATTTTGATGTTAAACATCGTGTTACAAGTGTGTTTGCTACATTCACTCGCTGCAGTGTATTATTTATATGCAGTGTGTGCGTGTGCGTGCGTGTGTTGGGGGATTACATCACTTTGAATCAATTAGACACTATGCCTTCATGATTATTAAGTCACAGATCACAATAGTCCACTTATATCACTCTGATTAATGTTGCTTCGCTTGCCTTTAAATTTAGCTGAGGAGCTTTTTTCAATCAGCTCTCAGTGGTTGAAATGGCCTTGAACTCGTGTTTGTCCACCTGAGATGTGCCATATTAGGTTTTGTCAGCGCTCATTTAAAACCAAAAAGGTTGCCAAGAATTTCAATAGACTCAAAGTTTGATATTTCATTTTGAAATGAACGACGGTAGAGGATAAAGTTTTGGACTATTTGCCCACCGTAAGAGAGAAAAAAAAAAAAAGCCAATGACTGGTTGTGAAAGATCAGGTCTAGCGAGCAGCGTGCCCGAGCGTTTACAAAGCCTTACCAAGAAGGGAATCAAACGGCAGTTTGAAGCGTGAACTGTTGGTCCTGCGTTGCGTATGTATATAATGCTTTCTGATTGGTGCAGCTTTTATGTGACTGGGAAGGCAGCTTTGTTTTGCTTTACGAACTAGGAAGCCGATACGGGACTCATATGGATCCTGTCTCTGATGACGGTTAACAGTGTGTTGTGTTGGCAAAAAGTATTATCAGCGAAAGAGTTTGGGGGAAGAATGAATAAAACTTTTTAAAAGCCTGTTTGGTTTGCGTTTGTTTGTGCCGCGACCCCGATGACTGTGCGTGTCATTATGGAGGGACCCATATGTACAAGAACTACTGCTCTTTTCCAAATCTGCTCCGAGTGGATATTAAATTACTGTTTTCACACCATGTTATGGAGAACAGTATCAATAAGAGGATGAGTAAAAGCAATATTATTATTTAGAAAATCCTGACAATACCTACTGGTAGCTAAGATTATTGCTGGGCTTGATTGGTACAAGATGAATTGAACGATTAATATGATCAAGTCTTGAATCTTTGGCCCTGAATACATAACACTGGCTACTGACTGCAGACAGTTTCTAGTTAAAGCTAAAATCAATGTCTCCATAACGATGGTGCGAATGGACGAGGTCAAAAACATTTAAAAAAAAAAAAAAATCACTTAAAAAAAGATGACATGGAAGATTTTTACCCAAAAAGGCTAGAAGCATGACAAAAATACATAAGAACTCTCTTTATTTTGCGAACAAGTAAAACCTTGTACAGTGAATCTTCACACTTATACTGCAAAGCACTTTCAAACAAACATTCATGGAACGGGTGTAAAATTCAAGTTTTGGTTTCAGCTTCGCGACGCCACGACCTCGGCACTCGCCCGCGCTCCCTTCTCAGCCTGAGCTCTTTACACAGAACTTCATGGCAGGGGCTCGGCATTCACAAAGTTCCTTTTGAGGGTCATGTTGCGCTTGAGCAGGATTCATGAAAGCCCCTTTTACATTTCCGTAGGATATCAATGACGTTACTCAAGAGCAGACAAGTGATACCCGAGAGCTTTTGCGCGTCACAATGGCACCACGCCTCGAAACAGATCATCTTAAAACTGTTAGGAGGGAGACACAAATCAGTTTACCCCGGAAATAAATGCTTGTGATGAAATTTAAAAGGTGACGTAGAAAACACAGCGAGTGCCGACATTCAGTGCATGCAAAGCAGCGAGTTGAGGCCGTCGGATTATACACTTTTGTGAAAGAATCCATGAAACGGATGCGTACGGCGCATCCCACCGTGACACTGATAAATAAAGCACTGCAAACTGTGCAAAAAAAAAAAATAAAAAGTTTAAAACTACAGTCCAGAGACGCTACAGTACAAGAGTTTTGAGGCTGCATAGTTAAAAGCTTGTCAGCTTTCCTGCTCGGCAAAATTATGTCGAGATGTAGGAAACCCCGGAGCCAAAGCGCGTCCTTTCATCGGTTCCCAGCCTGGTTTTCGTTTCCCAACCATTCATCAGCGTACCCTGAATGCAGTGAGGAACCCTCCATCTCCAGTGACCACCACAGGAGCTTAACTGGGATCTCCAACTAGGTTCCTCCATTTAGAAGTTTAAACATTTCAGAAACGTGTTCATTCCATCATATGTTCGTCGCTGCCTCCTCAACAAGAGCATCAACATTTATGCTTTTGAGTGCAACTCGCGTGCCTGCTTGCGTGTTTCAGTTCCCTCGACCCACAACGCAGCGCAGATTCATTAAAACTGCCAGCACCGCAACAAAAAACAACTAATGGTTCAAAAATGCAACTGTTCAAAGGGAATTTGATGACACAGCACTTCCTAAATCCAACTCGATCCACACTGAAAACACTCAAAACCCCCTCGTTTAATTAAAAGCCTCTTTTGAAATAACCAGAAATTTTAAACCTGTCACGCTAGCACACAACAGATCCACACACTTGCACTTTCTTGTTAAAACCCTCTTTCGCAAACCGACATGCATATGGTCATTAGGTGCTGCAAACACTCACACACAGTGATTTAGTCAGTCTCTCCTCAGTCCGAAGATGTCACAGGTAAAAACCGCAACACGGTTTTCTTCTCTCCAACACACAATTTGCTACTTTTAGTTTCATAGCCCTATGGAGACAGAGGTGTAACCTCTTAAAACCAGGTCTTAGTCACAGCTGCTGGTCTTAAACTCACCTGTAAACTTGTTTCAGTGCAATATTTGGCTAAATGTAACAAGGACCAATAAATAAAAAGAAAAGAACATGCTGCACTCTAAAAGCACGGTGGAGCAGCCGTCGCTGAGGTTTAGATTGGCTTGTAGAGCAGAGATGTCACGTATTTCTTCTTGTATCTGTGAGTTGCGCTCAGCACCATCACGCCGTCCTACAGAGGGAAACACAGGAGGCTGCCATGAGTGAGGGCCAACGCCACGCAACAAGTTTAGATTACGAACACGGCAGATCGGATTAGCGCCGCGGTCTATGTAGCCAACAATGCCATTCGGCCAAGAAAATAGGTGGTTTGCTTCAATAGCCGTCAAACACGTGTGAAATGATCTACTTTAAACCCAAACCACAATCTTTTCTGAAATGAAACCGTCCGCTATGTTTATGGACTTGCCAAAGTGCTTGACATTGGCAAGAATTGGAACCCACTGTTTTACACATTGATCAAATGCACTCCCAACATGTTTTCAGCTTCCAGGAATCCTGTATAGACACTTGCGACATGGGTCGTGCATGACTTCGCTGCGACGGGAGGTAACGGCAGCGGATGAGTCGCGTGGCCGTCGGCCTGAGGATCTCATCAAATCGCATCACTGAGCCACTCTGCTTATATTTGTTTTGTTTATTTGTTAGGATCCCCATTAGCTGTGCTCAAATAGCACAGCTAGTCTTCCTGGGGTCCGCATATGAAGCAATACATGCATTTAAAAATAATACCAATTCAAAAGTAAGCAAAAGAAAAAAAACAAAGTAAAACATACAGAAAATCATCAGCGAACTGCTTGCCCAATACAGAGTAAACCCGGATTCGCCTGTGAAGAGAAAACGTGTCCTAAGCGCATCGAAGTACCATCCAAAGTGAGCATTTGCCAAGTCGAGCCGGTACGACAGGCCAACGAGCCGGGAGACGGTTTCTGACTGAGCGGAAATTCGAGTGCGCAAGACAGCTCTTTTATCAGCCGTTCGGGTGGCTGATCTCAGAACATCCCTCAGGTGCAGGCGCCAGATCTGCCGAATTCTCAGAAACAATGTTTGGAGGCAGCTTATGGTAGTGAAATAAACGTTCAGTTCCCGGGCAACACCGCTGGTGGACATTTCTGCAGTTAACCGCAGGCTACCTCAAAACTTGCGGCATCCGTGGCATCATGTTGCCTTTGGAGCAGCTTTTTATTGTAAACAGTTCAAAGCACAACCGCTCAGTACTTGTGCTTTCGAATCAGCGTCTTGATATGCTTCTTTTCAGATGGACGGATTGTCTTGGCAGAGGTGGAGTGCTCACTAATACCGGTTTTAACAAATCTCTAAAGGAAATAATTGATTTTTTGACTTAAACTCATTAAAAATGTGTTATGTTTATATGTTTGTCAAGTGTATATATGTGCATGTCTGCATGGATCCAGGTTTGTGGAAGGCTCCTGTCAGTTAAAGCAGCGACGGGTGGTTCTGCTGCGCAACAGCTGCCCCTACTGACACAAATGCTATATTCTGTTAATATTTTAGCAGAGAACCAACGCTTTTATAACATTATATGTCAGAAGAAATCGGATTTTGGTGAAAGACTGGGACACACAGAAACATGCAAAAAAGAGGTGAAAAGACCTTTGCTTCTACTGAGAAATCCTTTGTGCTCCTGGTTGATTCTGTATCTGGACTGGGAATGAGACAGCCACCTATCTCCTTTTTACAAATAAATGATACCGATAATATATCCAGTGATCACATTCTTAAAACTGTTTCAGCTTAAAATATTTGGAGATAAGAGGTTAACATGGCTAAATGGTTTTTCACAGTTGAACACTTTGACATTTGTTATTAGTTGTCATGCAAACTAAGCTGTTATGGCACCATCATCTGTGAGTTGGATATTTTAGGTAGCATCAGTTACATCTGGAAACATACAGTAACTTACCTTTATTGAGAGGGCATACAGGTGGTTGAGCATCACATGGTTGGGTTCAGGCAGCAGGGCGGGGTCACACTGCCAGGGAAGAGTAGGAGGAACTCTCAGAAGCCACATAGCAAACACAAAAACAACAAACCAGCGTCTGAGGAATATATACAAAGTCACGTGAGTAAAACACAGACTCACAGATATATTAGTGTCCTTGTTGAGTATGACTTGAAGGAGGTGCGGGGGGAGTATAGGCGGGGCCTTGAAATGCTCCTCTGGTCTGAAGATGTACTGCTCCTGCCCATACGGACCTGGAGGCGAGCTGGACAGATCTGTGACAATGATTTGAAAAAAAAAAAAGGTGTTGCTCTTCGAAGGCGAAAGTCCTCCAACAACCCGAATACACCGGGCTTGTTGACTTCCAAAGCCACGCCCACTTTCTAAACTCCGATCAGAATTTTCTCGTCACTGTAAATCAAAACAGCCTGTCTGAAGTGTATGGGGGAAATCTAATTTAATATTCTCATGCAGCTGGAATCTGAATATTCAGAATATTCAAAACCCATTCGTATGAGTCAGAGTGCAGGAACCATGGCGTATGGAGGAGGAAGAGGTCACCGCAGCAGTGATCAGACCTGCCCTGTGCTGTGGATAACAATGCCGCTGCGATGCACCGGTTCAAAATGGACTTTTTTATGTATAAAAACCGAGCACATAAATTTAGCGTGTGACAGTTCGGCATGCTGTGATATTGAGTTTCGAGGACTGTCAGTGACTGACAGCTGCTCGTGCACCGGTGCACCGTCAGTCTGTATCTGTCGGTGTTTGTTGGATGGAGAATTTAGCCTTCACACCCATTAGAGCTACTACGGCTGCTGTCGGATCAATGTGGAACTGGCATTTGGTCTTCTGAACGTTACAAAGACTGCTATCAGCTTTGGACATCTTCGGAGCGTCGGGGTAAGTGAAGGTAGTCCGGTCAGTGTGCGGGCTGACTGTTGTTGGTGGTGAGTGTACAATAAATCTAGACGCACACGTAGTCTTAGCGAGCTGGCAAAAGTCCACTGGATGTTGTGTTTAGTGTTACGCTGCAGATTTTTGCCTGCGGATGAGTCGGGGGTTCTGGGTGCAGGCGACACGTTCGGAGTTTGACATTGTTCATTTGCAAATGCAACCCAAACTGCGGTGATCCGGTTGAAGAGCTCTTCCCCTTTAAAACACTCCCATTTGATTATGCGGTTACTGGAACATAATTACGTTTTTTTTTTTCAAACGACTGCTGGTGCGAGCAAAATTACCTTTGGTTTGGAATGTGAAAATCAAAAAAAAAAGAAGAAAACCTGATGTGTCCGAACACTCCAGGGAGTCCACCTGCAGGGCGTCGAACACCTCGAAGTCAGACTTCTTCACCTGGATCAGGTTGTTGATGGTGCCGAGCTGGCTGGTTACCACCGGCTGCAAGACAGACACGGTACCAAAGATAACATGTAAGACTTTTGATAACCGTTTCCTTCAGCCATGGATTGGCTTAGATGGCATGGCTGAGCGTCTGATGGTACATAGCTACTGAGAAGGAATGAAAACGCGTGGACCACCCAACCCTATGTGTCACCCATTTTATTGGACGGAGAACAGAAAACGCATAGTTTCTAAATGTGTTTAATCTAAAAAGGTGAAAACAGTCTTAATTAACACAGGCAGCATTGAGTGACAGTAAGAGGACAATGAAATTGATGTACCTCCGAGGCATCATGGACCCACTGCCCATCTACAAAAAACTTGTACTGGTGCTCTCCCTCAGGCAAGTCCAGAATTGCTACAAAGTCATTGTGGCTTTGGAGAGGGAAAAGAAAAGAGTAGTAATGTAATCCGGGCTTTCCTATTCACTGTCCCGCATAACTGCAGCTCAAGTGTGTAGCTCAGCTGACATGCATCGGACTGACATAAGCCGCTGAAAAGTTGTGCACATACTGGCACCTGGTTGTTGCAAACAACAAATGTGTTCACCTTTTATTGAGCGGTATCTTGGTGTTCCAGTTGTTAAATGAACCAGCTATGTAGACCTCCTTCCCCCCTCCAGCCCAGCGGATGACAGTGGGTCGGGCCTGAGGACCGGTTTTCACCAAGTCATCCAGATCCGGGGTGAATTCTTTCTCTCCTAAGGTCTGAAAGCATACATATCACCGTAAAAAAAAAAAAATTCCGAAGCACACCCGTCATATTCCTTCTTTTTCTATCAGTGTAAAATCAAAAAAGAAAACAACAATAGGAAATGCATCATTTTCACACTGCAGGACATCAAAATCTGAAACATTTTTTTTTGGGGAGTCTATGCGGACTCATCCATCAGTATTTTGCTGCACTACCTTGGACTCTGCCCCATGGGTGCTGAAGATGTTCGGGTCATCCGTGCTGTCCACCATCTTGCTGCTGGGTTCTTGGTCTTTGTGACTGCCGCCGCTGTCCGAGCGGTGGGCCTTGGCCCCATGGCGATCGCCCCCCACCCTGTCACTCGTGTTGCCCATAACGTTGCACTATTGGCAGAGGAACATGAAGAAAATATCGTAATGGGAATGAAACGCAGTCAACTGCAGACAGTTTGTGCCGTTTCGGTGCACAGAACTGTCACAACAACGTACTAAAGATTGTTAGGAGCCCAAACAATTTATTGGCCTGCTGACATTTTTGGCCAACATTTGCATGTCACAGACACATCTGTTTTGGCAGAAAAATGTCCGGTAAGCGACGATATTACGTCCCTCTACCAACACAGCAAGACAACACAAGCAGAAGTTACACCCTGGAGTATAAAACTGGAAACTTCTCGAAAAATGTTAAGTCCAGTATGTTTGAGGTCCATCAAGGCACGGTGGGTGATGTGGGCCGGACTCTCGACATAAAGCACCACAAACGAGCAATCAGAGCAGAGTTTGATGATCACATACTGGCAAGTAAACACTGGCATCGCAAACGTTTTCGCTCCCTGCTGTTGATATCAGCTCCGACAATCTAGTATTGTACAGCACACGATCGTCTCGGGCTCCGATGACGACACATGCCTGGCACACGCTGCGCGAGTGTGGCGCACCGCAGTTAGCCCACCAGAAATGACTTGACACTCACCAAACAGTTTGCGGGTGTTTCAAATCGAGACACCAACAACAACGGCCTCCTTCTTCCGAGAGGCTAAAAGGGCTAACCGGGAAGAATAAGAGGCTTAACGGCGGACCAGGCGGCCTCACACGCCGGGACAGCAGCCGCGACGCCAACTTTCTCCGAACTGTGACCCCGGGACCTGCCCGATCCGACTGAACTGTGCCACCGCCCAACATTCACATTCGTGCCGTCGTCCGGACAGACACACGCGGCGACGTCCACTCGCTTGCGGCACCACAAGCGACTGATGTTGCAATGAGCTGCGCGCACTGGCGAAACACCGCCGCCGTGACCAGCCCACCCGCCGGCTAGCAGCAGCCGAGCTATGCCCACCGCGGATCGCCTCGACGTGCGAGTGTATTTTTAGCCGCTGCGCACGGAGCAGCTAGCCGCCCGCCAGCTCTCCAATAACGAGCGCGGGAGTGTTTTGTCTCGCTGACCGGAGTCGTCGAGGACAGTGCGAGGGAAAACAGTCTTTATTCGCCGTGTAGCTACCGCGGCGCGGTAACGCTCACCTGGTGCTAGCTGGTGTTTCTGCTCGAGTTGGCGAACACGGCGGAGGAGCCACCTCCTTCCAAACTGCAGCGCCGCGGAGGTGCCCCTCCGCTACGGCGGCCGTCTAGGACAAAGTTAATGAGGCGACATTTCTACCGGGAGGGTGAAGGGGGTGGACGCAGCGCCGTTCAAGCGCAAGACGGTTCAAAGTGCTTTTAAAAGACACGGAAGCACATTAGACACAAATAAAACACAAACAGCATGTTAAGAGTGTAACATAAATTGAGAAGAATTTATAAAATATATATATATAATATATCCAGAGAGCATCAGAAGACAAAAAACGAGGAAAATTAGACAAATAGATGGTTAAAATTGAGTAAAGAATTTATGTTTTAGAATATATAATCGCAATAATAATGTCGTCGCCATTGATTACAATGAGAGGAAATATTTAGCAGTGTTCAGGAAGTTTGTTCTACAGATGGGGCGCATGGAACGTCAAAACTGCTTCCTCTAGTTTAATTCTGATCCTGAGAACTCAGGTCTGTCCCGGATGACCCGAGAGGTCTGCAGGCTTCATAATGTGCAAGAACATCACTGATTTCTTTCGGGCCCAAAACCATTTAGGGCTTTGTAAACAAGTATTAGCATTTTACATTCCGCTCTCCGACACATGATGCAAAAATGAATGTGCTCCACTTTCTTGGTGTTGAAGGACTTTGACAGCTGCAGTTACAATGGTATTCAGAGGCGAGTCAGCATGTGGTAGCTTCAAGCTGCTAAACAGTTTCTGTTGGGGCTGCAAGATACGCTCGGTCAGACATGGCCATTTAACGTGAGGTGGAGTCACGGGTTTGTCATTTATCTATGAAAAAAAGTTGTAAAGTCATGACATGACTTGGTGGTCAACCGTTCAGGAGGGACTGATGCCAGGAGATCTGTAAATCTGCCAATGATAATGTGTGTGTAGTATTTATATTCGCTCTCTCTCTTTTTTTTTTTAACTTGTTCTAGCTTGATATTCCAGTGTGACGCAATAGCATCAATGACATCTTTTACTGTTAAAATGTTAACAAGATCAAGGACTACTTGAAAGAAAAAAAGACTATGTAAATATTTTTGTCACAAATGGAAAGTGACAGATATTCTCACAGAATAAACATTGTTAAAAGATGTACTAACTTAATGAAATTACCCATATGCAACTTTATCTCAATTCTTACAAAGTTCCTATGCACTGGATGCAAAGAAACATTTTGGTTTTATGCATAGGGCCTCTGCAGATGCCATAAGGTCATTTTACTATTACTAAATTTACTATGACATGAACTGGTTGGTCAGCATTCACCTTTGCAAGGCAGCAGTGGAATCTCAACTGTTGTCAACAGGTTAATAGCCAAACAGACACACACAGCAAACACAGAACACTGGAACCCTTTAAACACTTGTGAAGGTTTCGATCTCACACTGGATATAAGACTCGCAGAGCACATTCTGTGGCATCTGAACCCTGAAGACAGAGGACCAAGTCTTTCAAAAGCAGCAAGTGAACTTCTCGTGGTGGACTATCACATTAACGGGTGACTTGTAGCTGTCAGAATCCTCCAGAGGTTGAACTTTGTAGCGATTAAAAATCTCATTAAGAACATGTCAGCCAAGTCTCAGGCTGACGTCACCGTCGCCATTACTGGAGCAGAACAGACAGCAATCCTCAAAGGGGAATACAGGGGCATGATGGAAGACCACCTGGAGGAGCTTGAGCCCCCGGAGCTGCTTTTAGAGGGTGTGGTGACATTCCAGCCGTCATTTGGAGGTAACGTCATTCGGGTGTTCAACCCGCAAAGTCTTTCTGGACAAAGATGCCTAAGATGTCCAGGTCTTATAAGGTTGGTTCAACAGTAAGCGGCGCAGGCAAAGCCTTCAAGGTCCGAATATGCAAGTCCGACAACTTAATTTTGCTTCTTTGAACATCTAGAATCTAAGATGTTGGAAGTAACACCCCCAACCACTATTGATAGTATCCCTCTACTGAGGGATACTATCTGTCATATCCATCTTTCATAACACATTTTCTTACAATGTAAAGAATTTACGATTTCATAGTTTGATAGTCAGAAGCGGTAAGTGTTTCTTGTTAACTTATCACACCTTCCGATATATAACACGTTAGGTTTTGGCTGCTCTTATCAAAACTTTTGATGATAGAAGTTACCACCATCTTGTGTCATGCGCAGCATGTTGACTGAACACAGTTCAACTTGTCAAAATGTCCTTGCGTTCCTCCCACAAAATAAAAAAAACAACATTTTTCATATATATTGGTAAATGTTGAACTCATGGTGATTGTAAAATGCGTGTTTAAATGTGTAATGGTGTGTGGTTGTGTGAGCACGGCCTTCAGCCTCCGGGGAGTCTTCAACCATTTCACCCTCTATCACTTTTCCTCTTTTCTAGGTCAACAAATGCCGTCATTCTGCTGTGGGCTCATACAAGACAGGCTGTGGACATACTTCCACTGCACCTTAGCAACAGTGTGTTCTGTTGAACAACCTGTTTGGCTTGTGCAGTTTTACGGAATAGCTGCAAGGTAAATGAAACAACGCATTAGGTTTTCTAGGTTCACATTTGAATTTTATTGTGGTTCAGTCTGCCTTTAGTTTAGCTTTGGACAGTGTGTAAATCTGCAGAGGCTCTCTCTCGGTACTGGGATGTCAAAAGCATGCTCATCATGAATTATGAATGTCTTTAGGTACTAACGGACCACTCTTAGTGAGATACATGCATCGTTCCATCTGCCAGTCTCCCGTCTCGCCTGGTGGAAGCTCGTGTTTGATTTCCGTCACCTCGGGCAAAAAAAAAAAAATGCTCAAGACTAACAAAAACATTGGCAGGCTAACAAATACAGTAGTAATGTTCTTTCTCAGTTGCTTGTAACATCATTTGGAGATTCCTAGGCCAGTCTTCATGTACTCGTAAACCACGTAACTAATGCTGACAGCAGGAATGACTTTCATGAAGTTTGGCAGGATGCCCCGGTAGAGTCCAAAAAAGCCATCTTGGGCCGCAATCTTCTTCAGTAAGGAGCTCATGGAGGGCTGGTCTGAAGCATCCAGGGACGCTGGTGAGAAAAGTTTTAGGGAGGAGGTGTTGATACTGAAAACACTTTTTTTCCCTTTTTTTGGAGTTAACAAGACTGAGCAACTTTACAAACTAGAAGTGTAAAAAAAAACAAAAAAACAATACCAATACCAATACCATTTGTTCTTGTGCATGAATGTCAAACGGTTTAATGCAGCTAGTGTAGACACAATCTTTTTAAGTTCAGTATAAATTTTGTTCTAGGTGTTTTTGAATATAGGCTTTAGAAGACCACTTTGTAATTCTGATTAAACAGTTTGTCTGAGCAATTTGCTGCCCATACCTTACAACAGTCGACATACACTGTTGCCCATAAAAAATGGAATGTTTTTTTTTGTGTTTATTCCTATTTATACAGTAGTTACATTTGACCCGAATGACCAATAAGGTTTTGAGAAAATACGCACTTTATCTATCAAGAATAAATCATACTGTCACAATCATTTCATAAGAAATTTTCTCCTTTGCTGTTCATCTACATTAATATGTGGTGTTAAAGTGTGTGTGTACATACAAGATCAGGTAACTTTAGAGAGCTTTGTCCCCACATAAAAATCCAGTCTACCTACAAATATGCACAGCAATTTTGTGCAATTGAGGTTTTGTCGTCGCACCGCTCTTACCTTGCGCCTGCATCCGTGTGCGTACAAGCGCGAGTGGATAACTGGCCAGCTGTCCACAGGTGCTGGAAATGGTCCCACAGCCCAGCAGCACCAGAACTCCGGGGTTAGCCGAGTCTTTGGTGTGATGCGACAGCCACGCGTTCTTCAGAGTCTGAGACGCACGACAGACATGACGGAAGAGTGGAAAAACCGACGTGGTCCTCCGGCCTATGATGAATTTGTTAATCGTGCATGCAAATCAAGCGAGCAGCAGACTTCCGCGAGCCTGCGTACCTCATACACGGCGAGGTCTATCCCAGCATAGGGAATGATGCCCAGTAAGTTTGGAATGTAGCCCTTGTAGAAAGCCTTGACACCCTCCTTCTTTAGGATCTTTTTGGCACAATCAAACATTCCTGAATACTGGCCTGTTTTCCTCAGTGTCAGTCTCGTCTTTAACACCTTGGAGAATGACCATAAACAGTAAAATCTTAGGTGCTGATTTTTTTTTTTTTTTAAATATGTGACTGGTATGTTTTGGAGTCATTTTCAAAGAGCTTGTTAGTTCATTTCAATACATCCAATGATTGACAGCGTTTCAGTGATGCAACAGTACCTCCATTGGGTAGATGGCTGTCTGCGCTGTGGCCCCGGCCAGAGAGCCGGCCATGAACCTCTTGTGTGTCTCAATCTTCTTGCCATCCGATAGGAACTTCTTATACTGAAATGTAAAGTGTAACTGTAAATGTATATGTTTGCATTACCACATTAAATAGGCTTAAAATAAGAGAAACAGTCCTTTACTTGTTCATATGCCATAAATTTGATTGCCGTCTCGGGCGCAATCTTTAAGACATTGATTCCATTGCCCCTCCAGAGGGAAGTAACACCTCCCTCTATGATCATCTGCTTGAAGCCCCCTCCCAGACTGATTTTGTTGGTCTTCGTGGAGTGAACCTGCAGATTTAAAAAAAAAAAAAAAGAAAAGACAATGAATCTGTCGCTTAACATTTCCGGACACGCGTGATCATTTCATTCTTCAACGTTCACCTGCATGAGGACTTTCATCCTGTCCAGAGGGGCAGTGCCAGTGCGAGAGACGGAGCCCGCCACCGCCCCCGCGACCAGCTGCTTCCACCAGCCGCCTGAGCTTTTCTCCTCCTCCGTGAACTCATCTGGGATGGCGAGACTGTCGCCGATGTCCAGAATCTGGTGACAGCGAGCAAAAGACAGCTACAAAGGCAGGCCATGGCTGGGCTGTTTTTGTCCAAAATGAATCCCATAAAGCACAATTATCTTATATCGGATTCTGAATGTTTTTCAGTATGTGCCTCGCTCAGTGAAGTCCACATCATGTGCATCATGGGAATACTACACGAGCTTAAGAGAACTTCCTCTTTTCTATTCACTGCGGTGGTGAAGCAGCTAGTTTTCAGACTTGGTAAATGGCAAGTTTCACAGTTGCAGATTACAAAATTTTTCAATTTTTTTGTGATTTCGATTAGCAATCGCGGATTGCAAAGCACTAAATCCAAGATTCGGGCAAAAAAAAAAATGTAGCGCAGTGTTAAGAAAATGCTAAATACAAAGTCAAACTATTCCAACAAACAATGACCCCAGCTCATTATCTTTTATCTACAACTGCTTGTGAAATCAGAATCGGCGGACTGCCTGAACCTTTCGCCTCGCCTGCTTCCAATAAACACATCCAATGTTTTCCCAAAAGCAAGACGGTGTCTGCCAGACGGACACGACAGAATCAGTTCAGCGCCGCGGTGAAGAACACACACATGCACGAGGGTTTGTGCAGGCAAATGTCCTGTTGTCACTAAGCACATGGCAGGAGACACCTGCTCTTGTCTGGCTTCGTCACCTACGACACCACAAACGGCGGACATTGTCCTCTAACACGCTTATCGTCCTGCTAATTGTGTCACGGTTATTTTCTGCAGGAGAAGTGACACACCTAATCATGTTTTTTTTTTAGGTGATCCAGTTTTCACAGCAACGGCCAGTGTGTTGAGCGTGACATCCGCCGCAGGGAGACTTATATTCCACCGCAGTTGCCCCTGTGCGCCTCTCTGGAGTCTGTTTAAAGGTCCCTTACCGAGGAGTGTTTCCAGTAGCGTATGATCTCCTCCAGGTTGTGAGCAGGACACAGCAGGAAGTGTTCTCGCCACTCATTCCAGTCCACCATCATGGTGCCGTCAATGTCCATACTAGGGAGACACGCGTGTTTATGCATACCAAATAGTCATGTGGATATTTGTGACCCATGATTCTTTGAAATTATGCACATGCATCTTTTTTTTGTTTAATGGCCACACTACAGTATGAACAGAGACAGTGCGCAGAGGTGGAGGGCAAACCTGTGCAAGATCTTCTGGGCATCCTGTCTGCTGATGTCCAGGCCGAGCTCCCCAAGCGACTGCTGGATCTCCGAGGCATCAATGCGCCCTGACATGAGCATGAATACGATTAACTGCTGAAATATGCGTCAGTGGTGAGCGTGGCTTTGCAGAACAGCCACTGTTATCATGCGTGAACACTGGTGCCAAGTTGTTTTTGTTTGTTTACAGTGAGGCAACTCATCACCCACCGTCATTGTTTCTGTCCAGACTCTTGAACGTCAGCAGCAGCTTCTTCTCGTGCTCTTTCAGGTACTTGGTGAACTCCTGGAAGTCGAGGCTCCCGTCTTTGTTCTGGTCACCGGACGAGACGATCTTCTGCAGAGATCAGGGAAGGCGCGGCGTCAGAGCAGAGCCGCGCCATGTCGCCACCGAGCCGCGCGCGAAACAAGAGCGACGGGAGGTCTCCAAACGGCACCCCGGCACCCCGGACCTCGGACCCCGCACCCCGGCACCCCAGCACCCGGCACCCCGGCCCGCGCCCGCCCGCCGTCATACCTGCGCGGCACCCTGGCGGAATATGCCCATCGCCTTGAGGCCCGCCCGCAACTCGGCCACATCCACCCGTCCATCTTTATTGGCGTCGAGCCTCTCGAACAGGTCCTGGTAGGACCGCTCGCTGTCGGGGTCCCAGCACCGGGCGGTGGGCAGGAGAAACGTCCGTAACGCCCGATACATAGTCGGGGGTGAGGTGGAAGCCGCGTCCGCCGCGGCCGCACTCCGCAGTCAGGGTCCGAGTTGGGATTTAATCCATAGCGAGGGGGATTCATAAAACCTCGACTGAAGCCCAGCTCACCATTCAAACGCGCGATGGGAAAAAGGTGTCTGCAGACATGGTGTTTAGCACGGCGTCCCAGGCGAAAGGTGTATTCCGGGGCGATAGTGGGGGAACTGCAGTCGTCGGGGGCGGAGCTACGAAGGCTGCGCAGCTAACTCACCGCCTGCTACAGTGTTGCGGGGGGAAAAAAAGGGAAGAAATGGTTACATAAAAAAAGAGTGTCGGCATAAATATGCAGAGGATATCCACTCATATCAAATGGCGACTGTCATAATCTGCTTTTGACCTTTAATACGCGTGTCATGTGACGGCGGGGCAGAGAGGTGTAATCTCTCCATCTGCGCGGACGTGCCAACAGAAACACTTGGGTGTCGTGTTTCCCGCAGCGCAGCGCAGCGCCGCGCCGCCAGTCGCCGCCAGATGGCGCTGCTTCGTCACGCAAAAGGTTGCGCGCACAGGAGAGCTGGCCTGTATGCGCGTGTGTGACTGACTACCGCATATCTGTAATAAGCGAGGTTTATACAGACGTGAGGTATCTACACCTAAGTATTATTTTCTTCTTGTTTCACTTAAAACTGTCAAAGATTTGTGTGCTTTTAATGAGAGAAAAAAGAAGCCACATAAACGAAAGACGACGATGGATGTCGAGACGGCCACTCTGAGTCTAGACGGAGGAAGTTGTGTGACAGTTGGAAAAAAAAGGGATAAAGGAGGTAGCCTCAAAATGCTTCAAGTAATTACAAGATGCTTAAATGCCCCAATTAATAAAGGTGCAACACTCAATCCACCAAAATGCAGCACTGAGCGCCACAGGAAGTCATTCCTGCCTGTGTCCATCAAACCTCATAACTCCTCCCTGAGTGCTGGACGCTCGGATCTGTATGTATATTATCTCATTACATATTATGAATATTGCATATACTTTTTACATACTGTGTAGGTCTATTTGTACAATCATATAACAATCTATATGATTATATCATGTATTTATATAGTGAATAATGTATTTTTTAATGTATATGATTGTGTGTGTATGTATATATATATATATAAAAGTAAATATGATTTACTTATATAATAGCTATATTGATGATTCCTATTTGTGATTTTTTTTTTATATTTCAGCTAACTCTCATACCTGTGTTTATGCTCATGCAGTTACATGGAGCATCTGTATCGACAATAATATTGGGGATAAATTAAGTATCCTGATTCTGATTCTGATCACCTCCACTAACTTTTCTGTGCAGCACCGCAGCTGTGGTTGCTGCTAATAAATGACAATAATTTATTAACACAAAGTGCTATATTACGGAAGCGTAGTATCCTTTTTCTGGTGTGGCAGCTCTACGCTGCCGTACTATATTAACTACCTTTTTTTTTTTACAATTTTATACATATTCACACAATTGTTTTTTTTTCTTTTTTTTTTTCAATGTAGCGAATATACACAGATACAGAGTATGTGTATACACCAGTCTACGGTATATACACAAACACACGGGCTGGGACCCCCCCCCCCCGCCCTCCCCTCCTCCACGCCCCCCACGCAGTGTCAGCCAATGAAACGGCGGGGTTTCATGACGTCACAGCGGCACCCGTCTGCGGGTGGGAAGGAGCAGATTTGAAGTTTGAATCTTGCGGAGCAGCGACGGCGACAGCTGAGCGAGCGGCGGCGGCGGCGGCGGCGGAGAAAGTACAGCTGTCCGTCTACTCGGAGCCCCCCTCCCGAGGCGTGTTTAGTCGCCCGCGTCCCGGAGTCACCATGTCGTTCATTCTTATGAAGAAGAAGAAATTCAAATTTAAAGTGGA
>CAAKHG010044459.1:0-20333 GCA_901007715.1 Dactylopterus volitans
TTCAGTCATGCCTGTGTGTGTGTGTGTGTGTGTGTGTGTGTGTGTGTGTGTGTGTGTGTGTGGCTGCATTACTATTAGAAATGTATCACAATGGGAGTGGCATTTTTTAAATTCCATGAATCTCAAGGTGAAGTCTCAAGGACGGTTGACTGTCAGAAAGCCAAACACTCGCCACCTAAACAGGAAACACACATCAACACAGACTGGTAAATGGGTATTTTTGGATCAGCGGGAGGTTTCGCCTCAGGTTTTGATGTTCAGGCAGTACAGGAAATGACGTGTGTGGTTGCAGGAAATGACGTTGTAAGCTCAGCACCAGGCAGGATGTGAGTTGTATCATGAGCGTATCTGCAGCGGTTTACATCAGGAAGAAATATGGGCTGAAAAAAAATTAGAAGAGCTTGATTTCTGTTTTTATTTATATCAGATTTACAACTCCTGCCATCTGAGATAAGTGTCAAAAATATTTGATTTCAAAGGGATGTTTGTCTTGGGGGAAAATGCTTTGCAAAATGATAAGAAATAGTTTTTTACCAATAGAATCATAAATAAAAATAAACACCCTATTTCTGATCTTTTTCTGGAGCTCTTAAACTAACTCCATCTAATCGTAAGCAGATGCTGTCTCTAAATAAGCTTTTAATTAGGGTTTATGTGTAACATTTGCATACTGTTTAATCCTCACTTGCATAAAGTGATTAAATCACCACAAATCTGTTCATTTGTGGTGATTTGATTGTCTGTGGACGTAACAACATTTTGCTGTGCCAAACACTTTTCAGCTACTTTTCCTCGAGGTGTCTCTTAGCAGATGCACCAAGACTGCGGACAAATGCCCATTTGAATGACATTGCAGCTGTTTCACAGGTGCCTGGTTATCGCGTCCTCTGTTATTATTGGAACGATTCCAAGAACTACTAATCATTTAGTCCAAAAGACATTTATAAATAGGGTCCGGGTCTAAAAATACTGGAATTATCCTTCAGCTTGAGACCACAGAAAATAATAAACTTCCATACGATCCCTCAGACTTAGCTCCAAGTCCAGCAAAGTGAGTGTGACATGAGATTTCTGTGTTTGTAGCATGTCATTTCACATTGCACACAGGTGGGATGTTGGACATTTTAATAATACCGCACTGGCTGCATAATGATACATATGAAGTGTGATATTGACAGCAAGGGTGCGCAGACAGCATTCCCAGACAGGCTGAGCTGGCTGTTATCGCCAATGAAAAGTATCAAAAGTATAGTCTTTCTACTTCTGCTGTTCCTGCCTCACTCTCCCTCCGCTGCTATTTATAGGCAGCGGCTTCAGTCATCAGAACGTTAGTGCTAATTACTTCACGGCATAGCTCAAAGAACTTAAAATATATTGCGTGCATAGTTTTGCATACCAATCCTGCTCGACTGAAATACCTGATGCGTATCACTACCCCAAAAAACACCTCGTGATGGCGGGCTGCTGCAGAAGCCTCACGCAGGGTTACTATCCCACCCTGTCACGATACAGACTACATCAGTTTGGATTGTATAAGTTGTAATATTGTGTTTGCCAGTATTTATTCCAATACTAGACTCTTAAAACTGCAGTGACAGTCCGTGGTTGGGGAGTCAACAGCTGCGTTCAAAAATTGCACCAGATGCGAGATTGAGTATGTATCACATGCATAATGGATTAGCAAGCGCTTCAGCTTACTGACATACTTAATTGTCCCACAATGCATTGCATGTCTATAGACGGTGCAAAGTCAGACATCCACGCCGACAGTGCTTTTAGCTGCCAAACTGTTAATCTATAGTCGCAAATAAGTGGATTCCTGTTTTGGTGGTGAATTCATCTGTTCAGCACAGGACCAATGTGTGTTTCCAAGATAAAAACCCTTGTTGTCAATCAGTAGCGTGAGGCTTTTGTTTTGAAAACCGCATGGTCAACATGAACAGCACAGCGATTTAACTTTTGGCCGGCGAGAAATGCGCTAAACTGTGCAGTTCAGTTCAAGCGGTCTCCTTTAGTTTGTTTAGTAGACAGTATTTGTGTGTCAAGGATTCCAAACACATGCTAAGTGCGCATCATGAACTTCACCTCTGTGGGTGTGTCAGCATGCTGATAATATTTCACATAGTCCTGACACGCTTTGTATCTGACAATGGGTAACCGTGCGATACGCATGAGGATGTAAATTTACCGATATTTTCATGTGTGCTAAAGAATCAGTGGGAAACTGTTTCAAGGGTGCAAGTGCGTAGTTTCAAAAATGCGTATCAAATTGCATTTATTGTAGATTCAGCATTGGGAAAAACACTGGACTTGTGTATGTAGAGTCTTGCGTATAAAATGTAAAATCCAGTCAAAACCGTAATAATTCTATAAATTAAGACTCATTTCAAACATCACCTGCTTATTTTTCGCCTCAGGTAACTGCAGACTTTTTCGCTGGTCCTCATCAGAAGAACTGCTTCGAGCAGTTTGCTTTATTAATAGTCCTGCAAAACAAATACCTCTCTCCTCTTTCTTTATATTTCAGTCTGTTTGTTGATGGTTCAGGATTTGCACAGTTTTCCATGACTTAAACACACTGCCAGACTGCGTAGCCGCTCTCGAAATACTCCGCAGAGAGCCCCGAAGTGCTTTTGAAGTTATTGTCAATCTTTTTAATGGCCACTCTTTGAGGCAACATGTGATTTCCTGGGTGGTCAAAGTGACCAGAGGGCAGGGTATGCTTTATTGGGTGTTTGATGTTGTCATGGTGACCCAGTCTGGCTGTGTGTGTGTGTGTGTGTGTGTATATGCGTGTGTGTGCGTGTTAGGATGAGGGAAAGCGACACTGCGCCTCTCGGCCATGTTTCTCGGACATCTGTGTATTTTATTTGCTCAGAGCCTTTTAGAAAGATTAAGTAGTTTATTCTTAAGGTGAAGCCCAAGTCTTCACATTCTCCGGCGGGTTGTTTGTGGAGGATGAGCTCGTGTTCCTCTCCGTTGCTCCTGCCGAACGTCTCCTCGGACTTCGAACAGTTACTGTTATCCTCACGCGTAAACACACAAAAAACACTTTATTTTCAAACCAAATATTAATCCGTCAACACAAAATTCATACATTCCGAAGTACTTTCTGCTCGTCAGGCACTGCTGTGACTGTGATCTAACCCTGCTGCTAAAAACATTACGTCGCTGCAGCGTTTTACCACCTTTGTCGACATGTGAAAGCTGGTTTTTGGGGCTTTTCACGCGATTGAACTGAGAAGAATATTCCCTGTGTTTTTCCTGCTGTAAATTTGACGCGCTCGTCACTTAGCGTGGTCTTTCACAGTGTGATATAAATCAGCCAGAGACACTTTCCTCTGAGGAGGCAGTTTTGACGTACTGTGTGAGGTGGTGGGAGAGGTGCTTTTGAAGTGGCCACGGAGGAATTATGTCGCGCTTTGAGACCTGTTATTGTTGGCAAATTGGCCGGTGGCTGAATCAGCCGCAGACTCTTGCGGCGTAAGTGCACACGCAGACGGGAACATTTGACAAAACGTTTCCTTGGCTGCGGGGGTGACGGGTCCGAACACTTACGGCCTACTTAGAGAATACTGCACACTCGTGAGTTTGGCGTGACTGACGTGGCTCGGTTGTGGGCTGCAGGTCTAACGTGGTGTCTCTCTCTCACGGTGTCTCTCTCCCAGGACGGGGGGAGTCTGGTGGACTCCAGCGGGGCTCTGCGGCTCCCGCTCTATACCGCCTGGCTGGAGCTCAATCAAAAGGAGGTAACCTTTGACCTCTAGCCTAGTCCCCACTGGTGTGCTTCTTTTCTGGTGTCCCTGTTCTGCCCCCAGCACGGCCCTTCAGACTGCGGTAGACGGCACAAGCTCAGCTCACGCATGGCGCCGGCGGTTCTAGGTTAAGGAAGAAGCTAGGCTGGTTATTGGTTTGGTTTTCTGGTTCGTGCGTGGACCTGGTGTGAGAGGTGCGACGTCTGCCAGCTGTCTCCTGTCCGCACTGTTTCTGACTTTTTGAGTGTGATGCGGTGCCGAATCAATGTACAAAAAGCAGACGTTGTTGTGATAAGGTCTTAGTCATGTGGCCTGTAGTCCTCTTCATTGCAGAACGCAATTCCCCTCAGTGAGGAGCTGCTTGGTTCCTTCACCTCTCTTTTCGCTCACTCGGAGAACCTGCCGATATCTCAGAAATGGATGGATTTGTGCTGTAACGCAAAAACAACACAGCAGCACCATTTATTCCACCTCTTGTCAAGTCTTATTAAACTTCCTTCACCAAGGTTTTCCTCAGGTGAAATAAACATGTCTGAGCCTTGGCAGGCAGACAGGTAGGTTGACTCCTGGTGAGCAGCGATTGTGTTTTACTTGGCAGCGGCCTGGCGAGATGAAGCAAATATCTGCCAGAGAGGATTAAGAATACTTAGAAGTAGTCTGAGATGGTTCTTTCAATGTGCATGACCTGGATGTGTGCCTCAGTTCCCATGCTTCACTTTGGGCCATATATATGGGTCTGATGGGATTTGATTTTAAAGCGTTTCTTTCAACTTGTCTTATTGCATACGTGCGTGTAATGGTTGCTATTAATTGGAGTATTAAGTACCTAATAGGGCGATAATAGTTTAAGAGAGCAACTGCCTGATTTTTGGCAATTGCAACCACTTTTCAAAAGTATTTGTAATTTATTGTGTGTGTGCGTGCGTGCGTGCGTGCGTGCGTGCGTGCGTGCAAGTGAGTGAAGGTAGATATTAAACTTACAACAAAACCATTATATCACAACTATAGCAATACGATTAAGTATAAACAATCCAATTGATAACTAACTATAATGACTAATATGTCATAAGAATGTGTGTTAGGTAAATGCTCCATAGGGACCCTATGATATACATATAAGGCTGAAGTATTCAACTAATTTAATCATAAATAAAGAAAACATAAATTAAAAAAAAGTCAATGTCTATATTATGATGTTTTTCATCCAAATCCAATCATGTTTCCTGCCTGTAAAAGAAAATATGACATATACTTGAAACAACCAACCAAGCAAGTTCAAACAATAATACTGTGGCGTCCACCACTCAGTTGGTTTTCAATACTCAGTGGCACAGAGCTGTAGCCTAGTTAGCTTGCTAGCATGAGCACGGTACATTATTGTGCCCTTTAGGTGTTTGCCCCTCCAGACCTTCTCCCCATTACCCCCAAACACAGCAGTTAATCGCCTGCTGGCTTCAGTCCATTCCATTTGTCACTAGCATTTAAGAATCAGAATCAGAATACTTTATTTATCCCCAAGGGGAAATTACTGACATTTAGATTACTTGAATTTAGCTGCAACTTACATGTGTTGGCCCTGAAACAGAGCTGTGATGTAACGTCGGCTACTTAAGAAGGTGAGTCCAAGCAAAGACGTCACGACTGCCGGTGGAATGTAGGCAAACACAGAAATAAATGCTTCCGTGAATGCATGATGAGACGTATCCGGCATTGAAGCTGTGCGTGCGTGCGTGTGTGTGTTTGAAAACTAAACCTGATAAATGTGCCACTACAGACCAGCTTCATCCATCGCTGCCTACCTCTCTCCGACTGTTGCTCTTCCCCTTCGTTCATCCTTTCCTCACCCTCCTGTGAAGCAAGGAAGTATTTGTGTGCGTGTGCGTGCGTGTGCGTGTGAGTGTGTGTGTGTCACTGAAAAGAGATTTCACACACCTCACTTAACATGGCCTCTTATTAGCGCCGTGGGAGGAAAAACAGCCCGTGGAATTTGGGAGTGAATGACAACATCTTTATGGTTTATAGCCACCTTGATCTGATAATGCTTCTCTTCTGGTCACCTCGTGTCTCCTCCGTCTCGCCACTCACGCACACACACACATCTCTTATCTCTTTTATGTGAGCCTGATCAACTCTGGATTTATTACGCCACTGCTTTTACAGCCAAACTTAAAGAGCAGTTCTTATGATCCTTAATTGGTTTATACTATGTTCCTAACAAAGCTATTAAGATAAAACTTTAAGACAGAGCAATGTCTTTTGTTCATGATATATTCAGGGGTTTTTTTACACTATTACTGTAAGAAGTGATCAGTTGCTTCTCTGTCAGATCCAACGCATAAAAACTGTAAAAAGATATATTTTTGCCACCTATATTAAAAGAATATGCTTTTATGTGTTCTCGCTAATCATCAGATGAAACGATACCACTCTCGTGTCTGTAGCTAAACTGTGAGGTTAGCATAAGTTAGCACAAAGACATAAGCACGGAATGCATCTTGTTTTAAATTATGGCTCGTACGCTATTTCTCTCACTGCCTTCACCATCAAAGCTGTGAACATGTTATAATATAGAAAAATATATAATGAAATGAAATAGCAAATCAAACAAAATGCAGCAAAGATGAAAACGATGCATAGGGATTAAAAAGCAAGCTGAAGCAAAGCTATCAGTTATCACGTAAATCTGGTAAAAGGGACAAAAACCAGTGAAATTAGATAGACTAAGTCAAAGAGTGGCAGTCAGATGCTAATCCCACTTATGTAAGTCTACTTGTAGACTGTTAGCGGAGCTCTAGAAGGAATTTTCTCAAGCTGTTCCAAGTAGGATACGGTTACCTTCACCTCACTTTATGCGCCGTCCTCACATTTGTTTTGCTGCTTTGAAAGCTACAAGCCAACAATGGCCACTGTCCATCTGCTACACTGATAGATGAGTGAGGAGCCAATGAAGACAGCCGTAGCATACAAGCTTGAACATGGGACACTGCAGCCTTCTGTAAAGCCTCTGGTGTGTGTGTGTGTCTGTGTGTGTGTATGCGTGGGCGTGTTTGTGTGTGTGTGTGCGTGTGTGTGTGTGTTTCAATAATTCACACGTCTAGATTTACACAGCCAGAGGGCAGGTGAGGTAATGCGGACATGACAGTCTGTTCCTGCCACAGGGAAGGTGGGACACACTAGCCTGTGCATGACAGAGACAAAAATCAACACACACACACACACACACACACACACACCCATTGTGTGTAGCTGATGGCTGCGGTGTCTTAGGGAGGTATTGGTTTGGTTCAGTGCCCTTATTTATTTTGGCTCCAGCTTAAGGAGCAACTGGAAGCACCGAAATCATCCCTCTGTAGACACTTTTTCATAAGTCTTGTTCAGTCTTTTCTTGCGTTTAACGCTGGGAAACATGCACACGCCCACGCGTGCATGCGTAACACACACTCGTCAAAACACCAGCTTGTTATCGGCTGTGCATCAAGCGTAACTTTCGTCCGAGAGTGAGGGAAACAATGGCATTTCCTCAGCCGGGCCCAAATAAAATAAAAGTCTGTGCTCCCTTTTTCCTTTCTGATCAAAGTGAAGCGGGTGACCGTCTGCGGCGCTGCTCGCCGCTTCCTGCTTCACACATACGCACACGCCTGCTCACTCAACACACACACTTAAACACATTCTGCAGACATCCTTCCCATACTCCCCAAGCAAGCGCACAAACACATATTAATCACCGCTAAGTATTGCCTCCATCCCTCTACACACACACGTGCGCGCATGCACACTCCCCTGGTGATTAGTCGCTCATTTTGTCAGTGTTTAAGGTGTTTTCGGACTCGGCTGTCAAACAGTGTTTTGCTTGTAACTTCATCTGTGCAACAAGGTTTTTTAATCCTGGCCGCAGGGCTGGCTGAGTTGTCATGTTGCCGTTGACAGGCAGTCCGATGGCAATAGAGGTGTCAGTGTGTGTGTGTGTGTGTCGGCGCGCTTTGGTTTTTCCAGCGTCTGTGTGTCGGCGGCGGCGTTGCCCTGTGTGTGTTCTGATTGTGCATGGCGGTATTTGGCCTCCGTTTCTGCGTGCGCGTCTGCGTGTGTGTGCGCTCATTCAGCCCGCTCGTGTCCTTTGCCCTCCTCGTCTTTGTGGCTAGCTGTGGGGATCAAGTGCGTTGCCATGGCTGCAGCAAGCCTATCGCCCCTGGAGACGACACCTTAGAGAGAGGGAATCTTCAACGCCGCAGACTGGGGCAGAGGGTAAAGAAGAGACTCTCACAGGGCCCCTCAAAGTGAGGGCCAAGTGCACTGCAAAACGGAGGGGGTCAGAAAGTAGCTTGAAACTATATCCAGCTCTACCAGCTTGCTAAAACACACGCACACGCGCGCATACAACTGAACACCAGTGTTGAATTGGCATTCATTTCAAAGACGCTTCCACAACTGAGCACGTTTTAAGCTTGTGAATTTTCAACAAAATGCCGTCCTCCCGCATCAAAGTTGGGTTTGAATTGACCTTCAAGCGTTCCAGACGAGTACCATCTATTTAGTCGACATAATGCGGCTCGAATGCGGCATGCTTAGCATTTTGTAAGCAGTTGTTTGCATTAACAACTCTGAGAATCCAGTACGCTTTTAATCACAATATCAGTTACCCTTCACACACCTGACTGAAGAGAGAGGAGAGCCCTTCCGTGTGTGTGCGTGTGTGTGTGTGTGTGTGTGTATGTTAAGGCTTCAGAAAGGAAATGAATGTTTTATTAATCTGACCAGTGAGTTTAGGGTGTTAGGCAATGCAGAGAGTCCCTAGGACGCAGTTTTTTAAAATTAAAAAGTAACATAAAAAGTTTTTTGTTTGTTTTTTGTATATGCTGTTAAGTGCAGAGGTGTTCAGAAAGGAGCTGGATCTTTAATCTCTTCTTCAAGACCGGGAAGAATTCTGCAGCTTGAATGGAGTTCGGCACCTCGTTCCACCGATGGGGAATCACGGAAGAGACAAGTCCAGCTTGTGACTCCAGGCATTGTTGTGATGGTGCAGGCAGCGTTCATTGGTCAAATGCAGACTTCTTCTGCTGCTGTCCTGCTCAGAGCTGTGCAGGCAGTGTCTAGATGTACTGAGATACTTCACACACAGGCTTCGGACATTTGCTCCGCAAGCCAAGAGTCCAAGCATGTTCTTCTGCAACTGACTACAACTGTGCGTTCACTCTTAATGATAATTACACATAAAATTTGATAAACTTTCCCTTTAAAAGAGACCCAGCAAACGTGTGTGTGTGTGTGTTTTGGTACACAGTCATTTCAGAATGTGGTTTTCAGACTGTTTCTATTGCAAATAAAGCGACTGCAAATGGAAACGTACAAACAGGAGAGAATAGAGGATCTGTAGATGTCACTGCAGATGTTTCCTTCACTCTATTTAAAATGTTCCACTTGTGACCAGCTCCTCCGTTTCCTGTGTCACTCACAGTGCAATCATGCATTTTTAGTACATCTAAGTACAATTAATTCTTCAAGTGTGAGGCACAAATTATTCAAGGCCTCTTAAGATTTGTCTTTAATTTCTTGCTTGATTTTTAAGAGTCCCCTTCATTCTCAGTGACTTGGAGTTGTTTATTTAGAAACACTCTTAATGTGACATCGTTAGATATGATGGAAATTGTTGTGTTTGGTTCTTATTGTTGCATGAATATGTGTGTGTAAACATTACATACACGTTTCACACGTATGCCCTAAATATATGCAGGTTTCACCGCAATTACATATATACAGACGATATGAATATTTGTGTCAGTGAATCATCAAAGTTGTCTCCTTTGCTTTTGGGTTCATCCCTCATGTTTTGCCTCCCGTCCTCCATCCTTCTGTCGTTATCTCGTCCCGTTCTTGCTCGACTGAACTCCAAAGCGATGATAAGATCTTAATCAGCGCAGCAACATATTCTCTGTTAGCAGAGAGATTTCCATGTGTGACAAATCACCTTTTGTGGCCATAAAAACATCTCTTACTTTCCCTCTCGTTCTCAAGCCGTTTTGTCGTTATTCGACACGCGTTTGTATGGTTTTTGAATAGTTTGTAAGAGTAATAGTTTTTTAGAGCTATGTTTTTGAACCCTAGCTTTATTCTGTAGCCATATTTTTCAGCTCTTGTCTATATAAAGAAGACGGGCAATTATTTCCTTTTCCTTTTTTCTCACTTATCGACTTCTCTTTGGCAACACTGAGTTCCTCTGAGCTTTTTGAGTATGTTGTCTCCATCATTCTCATGTTGCTCGTTGCAGAGTGATGGCAAAAGAACTACAACAAAGGGCCCTTCGAATTATCAAGTATTTTTTTTTTTATGTACGCAGCTTCTGAATGAGCATATTCTGCCGCGTGCCGTCATCAGGAAGCAGCGTCCAGTCTACACAATGGCGCATTAAATCATGACACTGGAGAGGTTCAGCCAGGGTCGTCTGTTTCGGGCTTGAACTCTGGTGCTGACGGCAACAATGGGAGGCCCCAGCACGAGTTGAGCTGACGTTAGTTGCCATAGCAATGCAAGGAGGTGGTGGGTGGGCGGGTTTAACACAGGTGGGCATCTGCAGGTACCAGTACAGAGGGTTAATTTGCTGGTTTTTGATGACAGAGGTGTGGCTCCCTTACCAGCATGATCGCAGTACATGCTGAATATGCAAGGTGATCTCTCTCTCTCACACACACACGCACGCACACACACACACGCACACACACACACACACAATCTGCAAAGGGTTAATTATAAGGAGATCCAAGAAATTTAAAACTATAAACTCCAGCTAAGTACATTGGATTCACATTTGAATTCAAATTTAACTTTAGATCGGCAAATGTAAATTAACGTCAGAACTGCATCGATTAGTCGATTTGTGTAATTCTTTTTTACACAATCAAATGAGAATTTCTTGTATTAAAAAGGAAAATCATGTTATCATTCCTCTTCATAGTATGCAGTTATGAATCAGAAAGTAACAATAAAAGATGCAAAATAACAACAAACTAATGACTTAGGAGGCTTATTTGTGAAGACACCCATGCTGCCTTGCTCCTCGATGATCATATGGCTCGGGCAGGCGACGAAATCCATCCACAGTAAAGGGATCAGGTGTTCTCTTTTCCTGTGCTTACCTGTGTGTGTGCGTGCGTGCGCGTGAATCGCGGGCGTGCGGGAAAGTGTGTGTTTGTGTGCGTGCACCCGTGGGCGTGCGTGGGCGCTCGTACATGACGGTATGAGAGCAGACGTGAAAGAGACGATAGCAGTCGTGCTGTGGTTGTGATCAGCCGGCCGACCTTTGTGTTGTCTTTGTGGAAAGTGTGCCGATGTTTTTTTGGTGTAATCAGTGGAAACGCGGCACGGCGGAGGGAGTGGCGGCGATAAACTACAATAAAACCCCCTGTGGGCTGGAAACTATGCCCGGACCGGAGCCCACCTGGGCCAAAATAGGGGACAGTGCAGGAGTCTGTTGCTCTGTTTGTCTGGTCTGCCAGCTTCCCTCTTTGTTGTCTCTCATTTCTAGTCTGTCCACCTCCCTATTTTTGTCCACCATTCCTTTTTGGCCTCTTTTTCCCTCTTCCTTTGTTTGTCGTGCTTCTGCCCCGCCAGTATCTCATTACTCTAATCCTATTTATGCAGGAGGCAAACACATACGCGCACGTCGTCTCTCAAACTGTCTTTGTCTCTCCGCCTCTTTCACGCTTGTCTGTCTTTTGAAGTATGAAACAAAACGATGCAGCAAACTTTCAAAAAGCAGCAGCTGGGGAGGGGAAGAAAAAAAAAAAGCAACTAATTTGGTATTGACATGAAAACCTTTTGCGGTTTGAAAGTCTGTCTTGCTATCGCTCAAACTGTCAGCGTTTAAACGGCCTGGGTGCCCTAACGTAAACACTGCGCTGTGATCGGATCTGGGCTTCACAGTCCCGAGCCAAGAGATTTACCACAGTCCCGTGGGGAGACAGCAGAGCGAGATAACTCATCATTTGGATCTATTGTAAGCTCTTCTACAGCCTTGGATCATCAGACATGAATGGGTCTGGAAACTCTCTTCAATTTTCCAAGGGTTTTTTTTTTTTTTATTCTATATCAACAACCGGATAGACCTACATCCAATCAGAGCAGCGAAACTTGTACAAACAGACGTGCTGAGGTGGGCTGTCATGGCGCTGGCATAGCTTTGTCAATGATTGGCTGATCAGTGCAGTTGTTAATTCAACAAACAGCTCCACGTTACCGGCAGCCATCTCGGTTGTTCATGAAAATAACTTCCTCGTATTAAACAGTTGTGATCGGCCTGACCAGTTTTGGGTCCGGGGGGAGGTGCCAAACCCATCCACGAGCTTGCAAAAGCCAGAGCTAATCGCCCCTCTCTGAAATAAAATCAAAAGGTCATAATTTCAAACCGGCTGGAAATCCCATCCACATCTCTCTCCCTGTTCTTCACATCTTCCTCTGCTTCCTGTTCGGATTGTTAAGGAAACACTCCACTGAACTTCACTCTCGGGTAAAATGTGACAAAAACTAAAGCGATTTGGTGGCCTGATTTTCTAAGCTGTTCTCAGATCGACATTGGTCGGCCACAAGCCTTGATGGAGGAATTAGCCTACTTTGTAATCATTAGGTGTGAGTGAAGGCACAATGGGCTTTTTGTCATCTTAAGCCAAGAAAAGGCCTGTGTGCTTCTGCTCTGAGTCGCGTAAAGTCAGCCAGACGTGTTTGTGTAGCGCTTTCTCAGCCAAACTGAAAACAAGCATTGAAAGTTTAATGGAATTCTGTCAATTGAATTAATTTTCATAAAATACACTGCTAAATATATTGCGCTGTCACTCTGGAAAGCAATAGAAGATAATGTATGTGACGCTTTTTGGATTTAACCTTCTTTTCTTTCCTTTTCTTTTCTTTTGAAAGAGCATCCTAGAGATTCTCCAGTTTTCACTGGATTGTTTGTTCAAATGTGTTGAATAATCAAATGTAACCTTTATTTGCAGCCCAACATCGGGCGCCTGGGCATCCCCCACGGACCCTCAGCGGAGAAGGTGGCGGTTGTCGCCGTGGATGACTGCGACATCTCCATGGCGATCCGTTTCGGGAAGCAGATCGGCAACTACTCCTGCGCCGCTCAGGGGACCCAGACCGGACAGAAGAAGTAAATAAATGACAAACCTGCTCCCCTTCACTCCTTCATCCATCACACACTGCATAAATAGGTTCATGGTGTCAAAGCACCTTCATTACAACAATTACAGAAATCCCATACTGCCATACTGTCCTCCTTTTGTCTTTTGATAGCTCTCCTCAACACCGTGGCCTTTCGGCCGCAAGGCGGGGGCTTTAGAGAACAAAAGACCATTTCACCTCACCTTAAACCTAATTAATGGGCATTAAATGCAGAGTAATGAACTTAAACTCTTATAGCAAGTGTGTTGTTTCGGGGGGAGAGCATGCTGAGACACATCTAGCATGCAGAGGATTTGGAGGGGGTTAATGAGGTTACATTCCTTCAGGAACTTGTTGCACAGGTCACAGAAGCATTTAGATACTCAAAACGCATATGCACACATGCATGACACCGATGTGTGAAGTGGTTTAATTTTTTCGCCTTGTGACCCAGAGTGAGAGAGAATACTAAACTGACCAGTCTACCCCAGTGCCTGTGCGATATCAGAATCAGAATCAGCTTTATTGGCCAAGTTTGTGCATGTGAAACAGGGAATTTCACTCCGGTTTTACTCAGTACAAACATATAAACTCACGGACAAAAGGACAAAGAGGAAGTAAAGTGAACAAGTGGCAAAAAAAAAAAAATAACACAGCATATGCTAATATTAAATATATATACAATATATAACATACAGTATAAACAATTGTACAAGTAAGAAAAAAAAACTATTATATAAACAGAAGGCGCAAACAGAAGATGCAGCAGTTTGAGGTAGAGCATGGGTTGAATGTAGTGCAGTTGACAGCGTGGACATTGAAAATATAGTGCAGTGTCAAGTCAGCAGGATGGGATGTTATTGCTCTGATCACTCTGAGTCTCTATGAGTGATTAGAGTTCATCAGAGCAACGGCCCGAGGGAAGAAGCTGTGAACATTAATTCAGTTTAATGCTATAGTTTCCCATTTTTTGGGGAAACACGCTTATTTGTAACGAGAGCTGCTGTCCAGCACATTTAAAGCTCAACAGGTAATGCAAGTATTTGGTGTTTGTTGAATGCACGTGGAAGAAGACCGCCCCACCCTCCTGTTGAACAGCAGACTATACTTTAAACAAGATGTAATAACCTTTGAAACCTGTCAACTTTGTGAAAAAAAAAAACTCAGATGCACCCTTTTCCTGCATTTCGTGTCATTATGCTGCGCTACTAGCTAGTTGGCTTCATATTAGGCAAACAGAACACAGCTGTATCTCCCCATCTTACTCCTTGCTAGAAAATGGGTATTCGCCAATATATCAAACTATTCCTTTAATGTATTAGGTCTCCCGAGCAATTAAGAGTGTTTGCTGCTCTTCTAGTTGCATGTCCTCACATGAAAAGTCTTGAGGCAACATTCTGCACCGTATGTCTCTGCACAAGAGTCTTAATGGCATGTACCAGTACATGTTATTTTTGGAAATTAAATAGAATTATGATTTATTTCAAGAGTCGGTTGGCATGTGTCGCATTATACATGCTGAAAAGTATTTTATAACCAGCTAGGAATGTGACAATTACTGAGTTTTTCAAAATGTACGGTTTCACTTAGACGTATGCCCCCCCCCTGCACAAAGTAGGCACCTCAAGCGAGCCTTTGTCAGCATGAGTGCTATTAATTCATCAAGCCGAAGTAACGCGGAGGCATTCCTGTGCATTAAAGATACGGTATCTCTGATGATCCGTTGTGGTTCTGAATCGGTTCCAAGATTCAACACCATTTGATTTATTTAGGGATTTCCCCTCTTTGAATAATCTCCACATGCTCCTGGCAACACTGCGTGCACTGTGCATGAGCACAACTCATACATTCAGGGGTTTAGGCTTTCTTTGTGCAGCATTGCGTCACGTTAAGTCTCTCAAAGCCCTTTTTCGCGGTTTGATGTTTTGAGGTTTGGGGTGTAAGCAGCTCCCTACATGGCCGAGTATGTGGAATCCTACTCTGTCCTGGTGATGCTAACCGTTAGCCCAGTCACGAGCGCAAAGCCTTGGTTGGTGCTTTACCTCAGTTGCCCTCTCTTGGGTGAATTGCTTGAACACAAAAGGAAAAACAGAGCAAACTATCCGGGTCTTTAAATCCGGGTCTATTTGACCCCTGACATTATTATTACTACATTTTATTTCTTGCAGAATTGTTCATAATTCTCTGTCACTGCAGGTTTCTTGTCGATGTATTTGATCTAATTCTGTTCTGTTTTTTTTTACCTGTATCATCTTCAGATCCCTGGATCTGACAGGGCCGCTGTTGCTAGGCGGCGTTCCCAACCTGCCAGAGGACTTCCCAGTCAGGAACAGAGACTTTGTGGGCTGCATGAGGAACCTGAGCATTGACAGCAGGCCCATCGACATGGACAGCTACATCGCTAACAACGGCACCACAGCGGGTTAGTCATGCTGCGGGGCCAAACCTCTGAGGGACGAGATATCACTAACTGCCGCTAAGAACATTCTTGTCAGGAAAAACAGTCAGAATGTGCATCATCTTAAGCAGTCCAAGCGTTTTTGATATTATCTGCTAATTGTCCAGGATTGTTAGGCACCCTAAGGCCTTGAAACAACCTGTTTTTCCTTGAAAAGTGCGGTTTTGAAAGGTGTTGCGCACACATACACAAGGACAGCACACACAAATACTTATACATAATGCATTATGGTAACTTTTTTTTTTCCAGGTTGTCCTGCGAAGCAAAACTTTTGCACCCCCAATGTGTGTCAGAACGGGGGAGTGTGTGTCAGCAGGTGGAGCACCTACAGCTGCGACTGCCCAACTGGTTATGGTGGCAAGAACTGTGAACAAGGTAAGAAATGTGTGTCCTCGTGTCTGCGTGAAAGTCAACCTCATTTCGTGACGCTAAAATTAAATGGAATTGCCTTTTCTTTTGTCTGTGCATTGCGCGTTTGTCTGCCTTTTCCATATGCATTCATATAGTGTAATTGATCTGACAAAGGTTTATACAGTCTGTGTGCGTGTTTACCCGCAGTAGGCGTGAATGTCTGTGTGTTTATGCGCGCGCGAGCGTGTGTGTGTGTGTGTGTGTGTGCTGAGGATTTCCAAGAAATGGTGTTAGAGAGATCAAATGGGATAAGGAGCCACCTATTGTGACTCAGTCTGACTCATGCATCAGTCACAAAGCGAGAGCTCGGTTTATCAGTGGCCGTGGCCTCGGGTTTGAAGTTTCAGGACGACGACCAAACTCTGACTCAGTCACTGATCATATCCCGGACTGATGGGATCAAACCTCATAGGTGTCCGCGGGTCCCTGTCGCACCTCAGCGGACATGTGACAGACGGCTCATGCTACATAAGTGCAGACCTGCCGTGTCCACGGTGCGTAAACGCGTATGGACTATTAAACTGAAGTGTGATAAAAAAAATGCCAGTTTCCTTGTTAGCGAAGGACACAGTGGGAGCGTCTCCTCTTGCAAACCGTGTCGTTACTTACACTCAGCTCTGGGCCATTTCATGTCAAATTTTCCGTCAGTAAGCAGAGAACTTTGATTTCCGCCTGTGGGGCAAACTTCCAAACAATGTGTGAATACCTCGCCTTTCCCTCTCATCTGTGAGGTATCTGTCTAGTCTGTGCCAGGCCCCGGATCCAGTATCCGAACTGGGCCTGGGATCACAGCGAGCTGGGAAAAGGTTTTGGCTGATCTGCTGCTTGTTGACACATTTGGTTTGAGGCTTTACACACCTCGCTGCAACACGAGGAGCAGGAGACTGGTTACTGAGGATTTCACACTGTCAAAGTCATTCTTGAAACTAAAAGTTACCCACGTGATGAGGCTGTTTCTGTTTTCTTCGTTTTTTTTCCCCAGCAGCTCCGACCATTTTAAAAGAGATATACCACATTTGCTAAGCAGTAATATAAAGCAGATTACAGGCGCGCTCACGAGACAGTCTCGTGTCATCACCAGCGGATCTCAAATTTGCGTCTCTGGACTCCAGTCAAACAAGCTGTCGCACTAATTGAGGTATTTACAGTCAACGTACAGGAGAGAAAGTTGTCATGTGCGGCGAAAGAACAACTTTGGATCCGAGTTTGTGAGCCGAATTTGTTCCCAAGGCTGCTTTGCCTTCCACAAATGAGCTTTTACTCAGCCATGTGAATCGCACTCTGATCCCGCAGGACTCAAGGACACAGATTGGCACCACTTACCACATTTCATGCTCGGTAAAGGCCTTAATATAAGAAGTAAGACTCAGGATAACTAAATAAGGCTTAGGCCCACTTATTAGGTTTGAGTCTTGTGTTTTGTGTTGTGCATCTTTGCCACCTTTTTCAGGAGGAGTGCTTATTAGGTGGTGGTCTTAGAAAACTAAGCTTTGCAGTGGATTCGGACTCAAACCACTGTAGCTACCTGCTTGGAGGAACAAATATGCCCTTTGTGTGATAATTACAGCATGTGTATGTACGCGAGTGTGAGTATTTGTGAACGCTCCAGTTGAAATATGTGCCTTAGGGACCTGAGAACGTACAGAGTTTATGCCTTAGATTATACACTAGGAAGCGTTAACTGTACGCTGCGCTGAAAGATTGACCCCTGCTGTGTGCATGTGTTTGCCTGCGCGCCTCTTGATCTCCCTCTCGACGTGCACAATAACCTCGACAACATGTGTCATGTCTGTCGGATTTTCGGTGGATTTTCCCGAATGTCTCCAGGCGAAGATATTTGCTCAAGAATGTACTCAGCAGTAATCCCGAGACATAAAGTAGCAATTATATCATGTACTGAAAAGAAAGGAAAGAAAAAACATTATTGAATCCTGTGTCGATGTTGCAGCTGACTCATCTCGCCAGTTTAGTGTACATTTTGAGTTTGGAATTTAGTTGAAAGCAGCATTTGTTTTTGTTTTTTGTTCTAATCGGTGATGCTTCAGTGTAATTTCTGTAAAAAGGACAACGATGGAGACAGCTGGTCGTCTCGGTCTCATAAAAGTGCTATTTTTAGTGAAATTAAAACAATGGTTTCCATAACCCTTCTTGGGTCATGTCAAAATAAACACAGTTGACATGTTTGCCACTTGTCTTTCCTAATGGTTTTACAATCTGCTCAATTGGCTTTTAATGGATGGTTGAAACTCTTTTTATATACGGACAATGAACAGCTGCTTTTTAATTGTTTTGTGTTGGACAGAAATCCAGCAGAAAAAAATTACCCTTTTCACCATTGCAGCAGGGATTTTTATGTCAATATAAACATTGCCCTGATTTCTCTGACATGGGCAGAGCCTTCAGTCTGTACTCTGTACTCATTTTGTCAGCATTTCTCCATGTCGGCTGAAAGTTTATGGATATGGACCAGAATGAATTATACCACCTGTATGAAGAGAAGAGGAAACGTCATCACTGTCATTGCACCCTATTCGATATTTGTCGAAAATCTTGCCATAATCAGTGTATGACTTGTGCCAAAATTCGAATTTGCCGTTTGTGACCTCACAGATACCTTGATCTTTGACCCCAAACCACCAAAATCTAAAGAAATTTCCTCCGGGCACTCTTAAATCACAATTTCGCATCTAATCCACATTTTTTGCGGGGGCATGTTTAATGAGAGCCCACTGACCTTGACCTTTGACCTGTGACCACCATAATCTAAGTAGTTCATCTTTGAGCCTGAGCTAATGGTTTTGCCAAATTTGAAGACTGCCCATTTAGCCTTCCTTGAGATATCGTCTTCACAAGAATGTAACCGATGGATGACGGATGACGTACACACGGACTACGTGAAAACACAAGGCCTCAGGCCTCGAACGTCGACGCCACAGAGGCACTGATTTCTATGCTTCTCACCTTTCAACACTTTCACTCACAACCCAGTTTTTTTTTTTTCCTTCCTCTTGTCTTGTGTGTGGTCAGTGATGCCGTCTCCGCAGTTCTTTGACGGCCAGGCGCTGGTGTCCTGGAGCGAGCCGGACATTACCGTCGCTGTTCCCTGGTACATGGGCCTCATGTTCCGGACTCGGCAGCCTGCTGGCACCCTGATGCAGGCCAACGCCGGCCCCTCCTCCACCATCAACCTCATGGTGAGATGCTGTCACATAGACCACAACCCACATAATTCTGACTGTCATCAGCATAGAGTGCAAACTTATTACCGCTTCGTAAAGTAGTCAGCCGTTTCCTGTCGTCGCAACGCATTTTAGATATCTTTTTTTAGCTAACATAAGATTAGAAAGAAAAGCCAAAAAAAAAAAAAGTGTTCTCATTACATTTCGTCTTTCTCCCCCCCAGGTGAGCGAGCAACAGGTCCGCATGGAGGTGTTGCTGCGGCAGCGTCTGGTGGCGTCGCTGAGCTTCCCACAAGTGCGGGTCAATGATGGAGAGTGGCACCACCTGCTGGTTGAACTGAGGAGCGTTAAAGACAGCAAGGATATCAAATACATGGCTGGTGTGTCCCTGGACTACGGCATGTACCAGGTACATGAGAAGTTTCATCAGGGGCAGTAAAGCTGGCACACGAGGTTGAGGTTTTGAGGTTTCTAATTCTTAATTCTCTACTTTTAAGCAGAAGTCAGTGGAGATTGGTAATGACCTCCCGGGTTTAAAGCTGCAAACCCTTCATGTCGGAGGTTTGCCCGGCGAGGGCAACCATGTCAACAAAGGATTTGTCGGCTGCATACAGGTCAGCAGAGCATCAGTTAGCTTTTTCACAGTCTATCTGCTTTTTTTATCATGGTTTTTTCCATCTGTTCCTTTTTGTCCCGCATCTACTTTTCCTTCATTAACGTGCGCCCTCCATCAGGGTGTGCGCATGGGCGAGACGTCCACCAACGTGGCCAACGTGAACATGGCCCAAGGCCTGAAGATCCGTGTGGAGGACGGCTGCGACCTGGCCGACCCCTGCGATTCCAACATCTGCCCTGAGAACAGCCACTGCAGTGACGACTGGAGCACACACACTTGCATCTGTGACCCGGGTAGCGCTCACTTGCACAAACACACTCACCTCGAGCTGCCTTGCATGTGCTAAATAGTTCTCTGTGCGACTGGTGACGCTCTTGACCCTTTTCTCCCTGTCATGCAGGTTATTTTGGCAAAAGCTGTGTGGACGCTTGTCTTCTCAACCCTTGTGAGCACGTTTCTACCTGCGTTCGCAAACCCAGTTCCTCCCACGGCTACACATGTGAATGTGGACAAAACTACTATGGCCAGTACTGCGAAAATAAGTAAGGTTTCCTCCTATGTGTTTGTGTGTGTGTGCGAGAGCCTTTTTTTAGTATTCAATATCAGTGGTAAAATGTGTGTCCTACACTTTTTTTTTTTTTGACAGGGCGCGCTCATGCTGGATTTTCTTTCTCTACATTTTTTTGTTTTGTCAGTCATTTTGCAGACAATGTTGCTTCTTTAAATCCCAGTGGAGCAAAAAAAAAAAAACAAAAAAAAAACAA
>CAAKHG010044459.1:20589-38624 GCA_901007715.1 Dactylopterus volitans
CGCGCGCGCGAGTGTGTGTGTGTGTGTGTGTGTGTGTGTGTGTGTGAGAGAGAGAGAGAGAGAGAAAGAGAGAAAGGGAAGAATGATCAAAAAGATGTAAACTATCAAGTGAAATTTAGGACAGATGGGAGTGTGTAGGTTTGCACGGTCAGCATTGTGTAAGAGCGCATGTGAATTAGCCAGCCCCAATTGAGAGGCAATCATTTTCCCCCCTGAACCCTGACCCCCTATGACACGCATCACTTCCTGTCTGAGGCAGGATGTGGGATTCCCCCCCTTCAAGCCTGACCGATTCTCCATAGGTGTTTAGTCTGCGCCGCCCTCATAGAGCCACTCGTCCCCTATCAGATCACAGCACAGAGCTGGAGATCACATCTCTCTTGAGAAAAGAGGAAAGTCCGTGTGTGTTTGGATGAATGAGTCACACTTGGTTCACTGACATAAAAGTGTTGAGGAAGTTTACACTTGATTCGGCGTTTAGTTGGAGATAAACCGAATAGATGGCGAGCTATCGGATTATTTTCAAGCTGATAACAAGTCACTAACACGCAGAACCTGATGAACCATCACCCTGCTTTGTGTGACACTCTCATATGTTTAGAGAATGTAGCATAGGTTTACAGCAGGTGTATTGATAATATCAAACGCAGACAAAAACTTCATTCACTATTTTGCTTATTTCCTTAATTTTTTTTTGACCCAACTGTTTTATTCACCCTTCACAATACTGGGCGAGAAGCGACTATCAAATGGAAATTCTTTGGAAAATAGAAAAATAATAGATCAGAAAGAATCAACACTTCAGCAGTTTGAAGAAATGAAATGTTGCGGTTGTCAAAACAAAAAAAACAACCCAAAAAGTACCAAAAGCAATGATTAAAAGAAATTTTGTACAATTTTGTTACAATTTAAAGTCTGTCAGAAAATGCACTTTGTCATCTTTGGTTGTAGCTGAGAGTTTAAGAGAGTTGAGCACTTAGAGCCGTGGTCGTATACGGCCCGCTTCCACATTTGGCCCGGCCCAATGGATAATATCAGAGACGCCTTTTGATTTTTTTTTTTTTTTTCCATATACAGTGCGTGAAAAAAATACAGGACCACCCATTTTTAGGGGGTAAATTATTTTTTAAATAAATAGTGTTTTATTTATATTTATTTCCTGACTTTTTTCTGTAAAGAACCCAGAGAGGGTTATTTGGTTATTATTAATTTCGTAAATAGTGACTGACTTTTTTCTGTGATTAACCCAGAAAGGGTTATTTGGTGATGTGTGGCTTTCCGGAAAACAATATTTTTTTACGTTTAGGCACCCCTGCAATCGTCACACTTTTTCTGTTACAAACCGTACCGCGGCCCCCCCTTCAGAGAAGGGGAAAGTTATGTGGCCCTCACAGGAAAAAGTTTGGGGACCCCTGACTTAGAGGAAAGCACCTCTGGGCCTTCAAAGTTATTATGTCTTCTAACATTACTTCAAAAAATAGTGGGTTGAGAATGAATGGTGACATTCCATCACTAATAAAAGGATTTTAGAATGAATGGTGACATTCCATCACTAATAAAAGGATTTTAGATGCCCCTTTTTTTTGCATGCAGTTTCATTTCTGGCGGAGCAGGGTTTTTTTTTTTAAACACTTCTTTTCTGCAAGGCTTGCGTTGATTGACCGCATGATTGTGTTTGATAACAGGGTGGAGAAGCCGTGTCCTCAAGGTTGGTGGGGCAGTCCCATGTGTGGCCCCTGTAACTGCGACACCACCAGGGGGTTTCATAAGGACTGCAACAAGACCACTGGCGAGTGTCGCTGCAAGGTAAAAAACACACGGATGAAAGTTAATGGGGAACACCAGAGAACTGCTTTTTTTTTTATTATTATTCAACAGATTATCCATCCTCCCTCCCACATATCTTAAGTTTTCTTCCCAGCTCACTTTTGAAGAGGTTAATATGACTGCCGCCTCACTTCTTCCTGCAGGAAAACCACTATCGTCCTGAGGGAGAGGACACTTGCTACCCCTGCGAGTGCTTCTCTGTGGGTTCAGAGTCTCGAACCTGTGACCCCGTCACCGGCCAGTGCCCCTGCAAGGGTGGAGTCATCGGTCGCCAGTGTAACCGCTGTGACAACCCCTTTGCTGAGGTCACTCCCATTGGATGTGAAGGTGTGTGATATCCATCTCATTTGCAATTGTATGTTCAGTAATAGCAAAATATACTCAAATCTAAGGGATATTTCCACTCTGGAATGCACCAATATACTATAACTAAGGACTCTAGCCTGTAATTAAATGTTTTGTGACCGATTAAATGGAGTTATTAATCCATATTTGAAAGTACAGATTGTGATTTACATGATTCAGCGGTTGAAAACGAAAGTATAGATATAGTATAGATAATCCAAAATGCTGCTGAGGCTAATGAAAAGTCTGGATGTTCTTGTCAGCACGAACAAAGAATTTGAGTTGAACAGTAACTAGAAAATAATTTCCAAAGCTTGGTGTATTATTCCTTTAATTGTTCCGGTTCACAAAGTAGACCTCAGATGAATCGATGGTGTCAAAATGAGACAAATGATGTCGCTCACATCTGCTGGTGCTGCAGTTGAGCTAACTTTCACGTCTTTGTCGCCACCCGGTCAAGCAGAAGAGGCAAGTCTGGCTACTGGGCAAACTTGGCAGCGGGACAGCGAGCACACAATACAGTATTGATGAATGGAAGACAAAACCACAAAGTCCCCAACTGAAAATGAATGTCAATGTGTTCAGTGTTTGACTGAGGGAATCTCCGCTGAGCCTTCGAACGTGGTCTGACTGTAAATGGTTGCAAATCCTCGGGTCAAAGCGTGTTAAAGCTATTAGTTTTAGATTCGTCTAATTTAAGAAAATTCTGATGCGGAGACGGAGGGGGGGGGGGAGCGGTGGTGACGATGGAAGAGTGAAGTGAGAGTTTTCCCTGGCCGCGTCCTGCAGGTCACTGAGATGTGACCGTCCATAGCAGGCACCATACCAGTCTGTCAGCACAGCCCAGACAGCACAGAAACACGCCATAAATCTGCCTTTAGTGTCATTGCAGCCTTGAATGAAAACTGAATGGCTTGAAGTTGAGTTATTTAAGCGGCTGTGGGTCACCTTTCACAGATGACAAGCTCAGATCAAACAAAGTTAGGACGCAGACATTAGAGTCAACTGAAAGCCATGCTGGTCTGTCTGGCTGTGAACTGGCGAGTGAACATGCATTGAGAAACGTTATGTGGTGACTTCAAAAGGTGGCTCTTTTAAGTTTTCGTCTTTTTAAGTCGGTGTGACGTGAGCTGCATGTGAGGTAGAGCTAAACCTTCCATTTCTTTGCTTTGCCCTCCACAGTGGTGTATGAGGGCTGCCCCAAGGCCTTTGACGCAGGCATTTGGTGGCCCAAGACCAAATTTGGACGCCCAGCTGCCATGAACTGTCCCAAAGGATCTATCGGTGAGCTTTGTTCAGTTCCTCTGTGAGCAAATACAGACGGTCCTCAAGTCGAATGTAGAGATGAGATATTTGAAGTTGCTGTCAAGGCCAGTGACGAAATGGAGATTAAGGTTATAGAGCCCACTTTATGGACATTCCTGTTAAAAGAACACTTAGACGGTTCTCAGTATTTTTCTTATAAGCTCCTGGTAGAGAGCGCAAGATAAAAACATCAAAATCATGACACTGCAGCTACTTTAGTTCAGTGCGAAGCCTGGGAACACTGGGAAGTTAGCCTGGTAGTCACTTCCTGGGCTCCTGCTGGCTTCCTGGCCAAGAAATAGCCATTTTCTCAGCCGTGTAATTGTTTTTAGACGTCTCTTTTGTTTTAGATTTAAAAAAAAACAAGATACGACATGTTAATTAGCGAGTTCCATCGTTACTGGGGGTGTAGATTTTGTTCACTTTGAACAAAGCTAAGCCTGCTTCCCCTGATTTCCAGTCTTTACGCTAAGCTAAGCTACCTGGCTGCTGGCTTCAGCTTTGCATTCAATCTGCAGGTATGAGAGGAGTATTGCCATTCTCATCTTAGTATCCTTTAACAAAAAATTAGAGCATAAGCAAAAAAAACCCATAAATGCAGCTAACTGAGTCAATAATATTAGTTTTGTAATCTCAGTTTACAAAATCTATTTGTAATACTAAGTAAAAATTGTGGCAGCAAACCACTTGACTACACTTAAGTAAGGTTCAAAAAGGATGTTTTTAATTAAGAATGCAACTTTTCAGTTCGAAGACTAAGATTGTATGAATTATTACTCCAAAAGTCACATAGTCCAGTTTTAATTTGGAAAACCTGTATATCTCCATGCTGAAATTCCAAGTAGCAGCAGTTAAATTAGTTGGCATGGGTGGCTGTGTTTTCCTGACTCGGTCTATTGTGAGACAGTAAAACATATAAACAGACGCTTTCTTTGCCTAAAAACACAATGAGGGGGTTCACTGATTGGCTCTCTAATCCACCAGAGCTTTCTCATCAGCCAATCATGTACAGTGCAGGTTTAGTCTTGGGAGACTCTTGGAAAATTACCAGGTACGTTAAGAAAAGACAGTAATACTCCTCCTGACTCCCTCCAATTGTGTGTGAGGTGAACGCAAAACTCCACTTGACCAGTACGGCACTGTCGCAGCCTTGGTTACCCCTCAGTAACTGCAGTTACCGTGGTAACCCCTTTGTGTCTCTGCAGACTCATAGGGGAATTTATTTGTTAACATCGCTCCTTGCCTTCTCTAAGCTCCGAGTCCCACAGCCGTTTATTCCTTTGTAACAAAAACATTTAAAGAGATTTTCATCTGCATGGCAGTGACTTCTCAAACTGAGTCAGAAACCCACGGTACTGCAATTGTATGTTTTCTTAACTGATGTAAGACTAAAATAGAAGTCTGAGTCCCGCATAGACGACGCGGACGTGTTCCCTGAAGTGGACACGGTAGTCTGCTATGCACCTTTTCAGAAGCCTCTTTGTCTCAGAATGATAATCATTATTGTATTCGAAGAGCCGACATCCTTTGGACGGCATCCAGGACATGCGTCAGTATTTGCACAGAACTTGATCTGATTTTTGGCGGGTTCTGTTTTTGTTTTTGGTTTTAGGTACTGCCATCCGCCACTGTAGCGACGAGAAAGGCTGGTTGTTGCCGGAGCTCTTCAACTGCACCACCGTCACCTTCTCACATCTGAAGAAGCTGGTGATTACGAGACCGAATCTAACATTTATGCTGGGATTTTCATATGAGCAGCGTTCTTGACGGTTTTACAAGAGCAGTGCAAAACGTTTGGTGTTGAAATACTATCTATTAAAGCCTTCCAAAATCAGAAATGCATTACTATAGTTAAATTTAAACAGTCTATTTTATCACATTTATGCATCTCAGGTTTTCATGCTGTCTCTGTAATTCCAGATATTTCCTTATTACCCGGCAGAGGTTATTTAAAGGCCAGCTATGCATTGTAAAAGAGCTGAAGTGCAATTTGATCGCCAGTCGAGAGTAGTCTTACACAAAGGTTTTCACCTATTGTGCGGCGAACTTGAACTTTATCTCCCTGAAGCTTGATCTGCCCACTAATCCCGGGGTTCGACCAGTTTCCATTATGTTTCATCACACCTACAGTGTTCGGCTTTTTCTTCATCTTAACCTGCTTGGTCTTATCCCCCTTTCAACCTTTGTCTTCCTCAAGAACGAGGACCTGCGGCGCAACACCTCAAGGATGGACAGCGAGCGCTCCAAGACCATCGTGCGTTGGCTTCATAGCGCAACCAACAACACCCAGCATTACTACGGCAACGACGTGAAGACGGCCGCCCAGCTGCTGAACCATGTGCTGCAGTATGAGAGCCGGCAGGCGGGCTTCGACCTCACCGCCATGAGAGATGCAGAGTTCAATGAGGTAGAGGGGGAAACCAGCTCTGTGGTTCATGAAATTTGTGAAACCCAGTTTGTAGCACTGGGAGCACTGGTGGCACACTGCCCCCCACTGGCTGATCCTCGCTGGGAGCGCAGCTGTCTGGTTACCTCACGATCTCCAGCGCTGCCGTCTCACCTTGCCACACTTTGATATGCACGCTTTGATTCTACTTTTAATGACCCGGGATAACATACAATTTGTAAATCACCTGAGGAAGCCTTTGTTTTTATTTCTTTCCTCCAGAACTTAGTGCGGGCCGGAAGTGCCATACTGGACCCAGACACCAAGGAGCACTGGGAGCAGATCCAGAGGACGGAGGGTGGCACTGCGCATCTGCTCCGCAGCTTCGAGGAGTACGCCAACACGCTGGCACAGAACGTCCGGAAAACCTACCTGAAACCCTTCACCATCGTCACTGACAACATGAGTGAGTGAAGGAGCTGGAATTTTTACATGCGCACATGATTCCGAAGCGACATATCAACTGTTTTCCCCTCTTTGCCTCCTCTCTAGTACTGACTGTGGACTACCTTGATGTGTCGGACGAGGAGAAGGTGACGTTTCCTCGGTTCCAGGACATCCTGGAGGAATATCCTCGAGAGCTCGGCTCCTCTGTGCACTTCCCTCACTTCAACCTCCGTACTCACCCCCCCAGAGGTAGGAATGCTGCCACTTTGGCTTCTCTTAAACAATGTTTAAACTGCTCTATTGGTAAGACTGCTGTTCTTTCTCTCACCGCCTACTTCCTGCGTGAAACAGTGGAGCCTACCGCCGCCCTCGCAGCTCAGACTGACCCCCCGCCAGCCGAGGAGCACACTCTGACCGACAGGAGACGCCGCCACCTGCCCGAGCCGGCTGCGCATCTGCCAGTCGCCGTGGTGATTGTGTACAAATCACTAGGGAAGCTGCTCCCAGAGAGATACGACCCTGACCGCAGAAGTCTGAGGTATGTAACAGTATCAAAAGACTGAAAAACATGATGCAGAATTAAAGTTATGTAATCTAATTATCCTCAATTTCAGGCCTAGAGCGAACAGCTACAGGCCTCCATCATATGTTCATGCTTCTGTCTGACTCTGAGTTCAGGGGAGTGTAGAGCAGCTTTCCCTATAAGGATGCATTTATGAAGCAGAATCAAGTCAAGTGCTGCCTTTAGGAATGAAGAGGGATATTTAACAGTGAGCAAAAAGAGGCAGCACGCACTTAATATGAACTCTAAAAACATCTCTACCGTACCCGCCGGTGTGTGTATAATTCAATGTGTCCTGTAAACTCTGGAAGAAACACTTGGTTACATGGAAATATTTCATCTTTAATGCTGATATGCGTCATAACACTCTGCGTGTTTAGAAACGCACCTCTTAAATGAGCACATGCGCTTGGGAGATTCTGTTTAGTAAAAGAGGACATTACAAAAAAAAGCAGAGTAAGAAGTTACAGTTGGATGAGAGGCCAGATGTAAACATCGCGTGGGCGCGTTACTGTCTGGCCGACCGCACGCGCTGACGTTCTTGATGCCCGCGCGAGCCTCCGCTTGTGTATCACTGATGAACGCGACGCTCGTGGTTCCAGGGTCCCCAACCGCCCCGTCATCAACACAGCCATCGTGAGCGCCACGGTGCACAGCGAGGGTCCGCCCCTTCCTCCCATCCTCGACCCCCCCATCACGCTGGAGTACACCCTGCTGGAGACGGAGGAGAGGACCAAGCCTGTGTGTGTCTTCTGGAACCACTCCATTGCGTGAGTTGAACACCTAAACACACACACAACTGTTCAGTAAATCAGAGTTGTTGGCGTTTTTTTTTTTTTTTTGTGGTCACTCTTGTGTGTGTGTGTGTGTGTGTGTGTGCTGGTGTGTGTAGTATCGGCGGGACAGGCGGCTGGTCCTCTAAAGGCTGCGAGGTGCTGAACAGGAACAACAGCCACATCAGCTGTCAGTGCAACCACTTGACCAGCTTCGCCGTGCTCATGGATATCTCCAAGAGAGAGGTACCGCCATTCGGTCGCGCTTGCTGTTTTCCAAACTCGCCAGCTCGATCGGCCTCTGACTGGGACGCCCTCATCTCTCCCCACAGCACGGCGATGTCCTGCCCCTGAAGATCGTCACCTACACCACGGTGTCGGTCTCCCTCTTCCTCCTCCTCCTCACCCTCGTCCTCTTGTGCCTCTTGCGGCGGCTCAGCTCCAACCTCCACATCATCCACAGGAACCTGGTGGCGGCGCTCCTCTTCTCCGAGCTGGTCTTCCTGCTCGGCATCAATCAGACGGACAACCCGGTGAGACATGGAGAAAGCCTGCCGAATACACGGGTTCATCGTGGAAAAAGGTTCCCGTGAACTTGCACCACCGCATTCTCGTGTTTCGATAGTTGGCGTCGTTGATTGATGCTGCGAAGCTCAGCAACATCTGCCCGGCTTATCATATTTGGGCAGTGCGCCACAAGATGTTCCTCACACTCCATAAATTTTGCCCGCTATCTTTTAAAAGGTATTATTTTGGCATGGAATTGCGTTGAGGTAAATTCTCCTTTACCTGATGTGCAAAACAGTAAAAGTGGCATTTCAACAGCGTGAATGTAGCAGGGTCAACACACATTGTCTCACAATGACATATCTAGCATGCTGACATTTAGCAAATTTCACATTAGCTTTGCTCGCTGTTTTAGCTTAGCGTGGGCGAATTGTCACCTTTGACCTGCTGATGGATCTGTGGGCAAAGTAAGGGGATCGCAAACTTAACACAGATTAATGATGTGTGTTTCATGACAGTCACTGCAATAGCTGCTGAGATATTTCAGTCTGAGATGAGCAGAGAGCCTGATACCACCATCCTTAGAGACATGCTGGAGGCTTAACCATGTAAGAAGAACCATATCCCCGATGCAGAACCACGCAGATGGCATATACACATACCGTATACTGGATGTGTCTCTTCCGTGCATGTGGCAGAGTGGAACGTGATGGTTATTTCAAGACGCGATGGCGTTAACTGTATTAGAAACTGTCATGCATGCTGTGATATTAGTCTGGCCTGCAGACAGATAGCACAGTGTTGACAAGAGCTTTACAGGGCTTAATGGGCCCTAAAGTCATACCTAAGAGTCTGGCCTTTTTTTTTTTTTTTTTTTGACAGATCAAATGGCTGTTTGCAACGGTCTGGTTGCCAAAGCGGTCTCACAATGTAATACCTCTCCATTAATTTTAATGAACTGAGAGCCCTTCCTAGATGTAACTTTGTTACTGTGTTGTTAAAATGCTATTGGATAGAGCAGAGAAAATAGAGTTTAATGCCAGAAACCCAATGAGCTAAACATGTTATAGTTCATAATCTAGTTTGGAGTCCGGTTGTCCACAGTAAGCACATATGTGAGCGCACACACGCGCGCATGCCCGCACGCACACACACACTCGCGCTTACAATGCAATCAAACAGTGTGGGAATTATTTGAAGTCTCCTGACACAGTCATTTGGACTCTCTCTCTCTCTCTCTCTCTCTCTCTCTCTCTCTTTCTCTCTCTCTCTCTCTCTCTCACTCTCTGTCTTTCTCATACACTCACACACACACACACACCTGGGCCAGCAGCGGAGGCATGCTGTGACTGGTACGTGTCTCTAGAAACAGGCCCCCAGGCGGTTGGCCCTCGCAAAGTGTTTCCCCAAAACAGCTTCTTAGTTTTCACTTGATAAACCTCTCACATGTCTGTGGTACAGAAAACATCATTAATCTGTTAATTGACAGGTAATCCCTTCTCAAGCTTTGGAAAGCTTAGACTTTTGCTCGGGGATGTATAAAATCAGATTTAAAGGAATAGTTTATATTTGATGGAGGTAGGCTGACTTGCTTTCTTGCAGTTAAACGAGAAGGTCGATATAACTCTCTTGTCTCCAAGGTAAATATATAGGTTGACTTCACTTTCTGTTAGCTTAGCTTAGAAGAAAGACTGGAAAGGGTGTGAACAACGACTCACTACCACATCAAAAGCTCACTTGCGCTTATTCCTTATTTGGCTCATACATACAGAACTCGAATGCACATCGATAGTGATGTTGATGTCCACATGAGCCTGTGGACATCACCTGTCCGAGTCCTACAAGTGTTAATGCACATCAAACACGATTTTGCGAGGTCTGACTTGCCTGGCTCGCCTAGATGTCTACACAAAGACATCACAGGAACATCAGGTCCAGCTGTCAGGCCTGTGACGGTGAGGCGGCTCATAACTCCCAGCCCCCAAACGTCAGCCACGCATTTATTTGGGCTTTTCTTTAACTATATATTACTTCGGAAGGCCACGTGGGCGAGCAAAATCAAATCAAGTCAAGCTGCAAAATCTGCCAGTGGATCATCGCAGCTGTCTCTGACCAATCAGAGCTTCTATGCTGTAATAACCACCATATCTGTGACAGAGTCAGCTTTGGTTTCGGAATCCATCACATCAGTCGTGAAGATGGGTGGATATGAGCTCCACAGTTAGCCAATCAGGTGCATGCACTCGTCTTAACGTTGCTTATGCGGCCGTGCTTTTTCGTCTCTCTTATTTCATAAGTTCATGTACTCTGGTGTTGAGTCGTGTGCGTTTTTGTGTGTGTGTGCATGTGTGCGTGCGTACGTGTGTGTGTGTGTCAGTTAGAGCTGTGGAATGCTATCAGTGTTTGCCCAAGGCCATGTGCAGGATGATTTATAACCCTGTCAAGGTAGTCTCTGTCTCTTTCTCTCTGATCTCCAACGCAATACACAACATCTCCAAAATACAGTATCGTAGCTGCGCTAACACTCCCGACACACCGCATTCCTCCATTACAGCAGCCGAAAGAGATGGACAGAGGGTGGGGGGGGATGAGGGAATGGATTGAATCGTCAGTGCACTACATGACTGGCGAAGACTTGTGGAAAGTTTGAGCTGTGCGTGCCGCTCATTTTCAGTATCCAGTGGATACTGAAAGACTTTTGATTGTTTCTAAAAGTCAGAAATTGTCAAAAGATGGTGAGAAACGCACATTTTGAGAGCCTGGACCCAGCAGATGTTGACTCAATGGACGGATGTTCCACCACTTTGATTCAGACACGCATATCTCGACAATTGGATTTTCAGCAAACGTACCGACATTTATGGTGTCCAGAGGATGAATTGTACTGAGTGTGGTGATCATTTACCATTAACGGTGCCTCTATTCTGACTTTGGAGGAAAATTTATTGATCATTTTTTGATGGATTTCTGTGAAATTTGGTACAGACATCTGTGCTTTTCCCCCGAATGGAATAATTTGATCCCATTCACGTCCCACATAGCACCATCAATCATGCTAAATATGATTTTCTCCTGTATTACGTGCCATAGCGCTGACATGCCGTCAGTACCAGATGGTCTTTGTGTCTCAGCAAACACTAGCACGCTAACACGCTGAGCGAATAACTTTTTTTGTAACTAATAAAAACCAGTATGTTATTTTCATTGTGAGCATCTCGCTGTCACCGTCAGCTTCACAGAGCCGCTATAATGGCTGTTTGCTTGATAAAAATGAACCGGAGTTGGCTGAGCAGTTGTTTTAGTAGACGGAGCAGCAGAGGGGTGATGCAGACTTCATGGACAGATCAGTAAATGGATTTCTATTGGATGTTCAGTGGATCAAGTGGTAGAAAGAGGAAGAGATCAAGCAGGGTTGACAAAGAAAGACCAGAGTGGTGAAGAAACCAACCGATGACTCTAATATTCATTCCTCTTACTCCCTCCTTCCTCTTCTTCCTCCGTCCAGTTCGTATGTACGGTGATCGCCATCCTCCTGCATTACTTCTACATGTGCACGTTTGCCTGGATGTTTGTGGAGGGGCTGCACATCTACCGCATGCTGACCGAGCTGCGCAACATCAACCACGGCCACATGAGGTTCTACTACGCCATGGGCTGGGGCATCCCGGCTATTATCACTGGTGAGACACACACATACACACACACACACACACACACACACACACAAACGCACCTAAACACGCATGCATTCAAGCTCAGATAGGCAGGAATAGAAGATGGCAGACGATCAGGGCGCGTTCATGCTGGAGCTCGTCTCCTGCGCGGAGGCTGTGATCCTCGTGGGAAAGTTATTAAACGTGGCACAGATGGAGAAAAAGTGGGACAGACGTACAGAGGAGCAGCTGGATGTGGCTGAAATGTCTGCGCAGACTTGCCATAAGCTCATGAGTGCGGGATTGATTGACTTGTTGTTATAAGCCTCTTTATAGCCAATGTAAATACAGTGATTGTCATAAAGGTTTAACTTGATATCTGCAGTTCCTCAGTTACCGACTGCATTTTTCACTGTTATAAGCCTTTTGATAGATATCTCTGCGATGCACTGACACGCCTTGGTCGTAATTGCTGACTTGAATGGAATTTTGAACTTGAAGGCAAAGTTTGAGAAAGGGACAGAATAATAGAGGCGAATAAACCAGGATCCAAACTGGTCAAACAATTTTGTATTCTTGACATTGTGGATGTAAATATGCATTGCTGCTTTTATAAAATTTTCATGTTGTACTTTTTTGTGCTCTTCTGTGTGTGTAGGCTTGGCAGTCGGCCTTGATCCTCAGGGCTATGGGAACCCTGATTTCTGTTGGCTGTCTGTCCATGACACGCTCATCTGGAGCTTCGCAGGACCCATATTTGTCGTTGTGCTGGTACGTTGGTGAATCAAAGTCAGCTGGCTTCTATATGTGTTAAAATGAATGTTATATGTCAAACATTTTGAAATAAAATAATCTCCCCATCTTCTGCTCTGTTTTTCTCAAGGTGAACATCGTGATCTTCATTTTGGCTGCGAAGGCTTCATGTGGTCGCAGGCAGAAGGCGGTTGAGAAGTCAGGAGCAATGTGAGTCTCCAGACATCCAAAACTATTTCACGTTTCCGAAATGACATTTCATACAAGAGTGGTTATTCATTTATTGAAGGTATCTCAAGACACATTTGGAATCTGAACATATCCATGTGTGTGTTAACCTCCTCAGCCCTGCACTTCGTATGGCCTTCCTCTTACTGCTTCTCATCAGCGCCACCTGGTTGCTCGGTCTGATGGCAGTCAACAGCGACGTGATGACCTTCCACTACCTGTTTGCCGTCTTCAGCTGTCTGCAGGTAGCGCCGCCCGCACGTGGAGAGCAAACCTCTCAGTGGAGCAGCATCTACAATGTTGGAATAATCAGGAAATAACGCAGTCACAACCTCATTCCTGCTTCCTCCCCTGCGCGCGTGATCTCTTCGCAGGGAGTCTTCATCTTCTTCTTCCACGTGATCTTCAACAAAGAGGTTCGGAAAAACCTGAAGAACGTCTTCACTGGAAAGAAGAACGTCCCAGATGAGTCCAGCACCACAAGGGCGTCTTTGCTCACAGTGAGTGAACAGACACACACCGACATTTCTGCATTACAGCTTATTACAGCATGATTTGTTTTATTTGATTTGATGCCTTCTTTAACGAGATTACATTAGTTGGCTTGGCTTGGGGTTTTTTTTATATATATATATTTTAAATGCACAATTTTAAGTGTCATCACTCTCCTTTTTTGCTGCCCTCCCCCTGCCCGTCGTCACCTGTAGCGCTCCCTCAACTGTAACAACACGTACACAGAAGACGGACCTCTGTACCGCTCCGGCATCGGCGAGTCCACCGTCTCCCTGGACAGCACGCTCAGGTCAGCCAAGAGCCGCAGCAGCTACCTGGCTTACACACTCAGGTACATCACGCTCACTGACTGCATGGCCGCTTCTACTACACTGCTGCATGATACGTGCGTGCGTGCGTGCGTGCGTGCGTGCGTGCGTGCGTGCGTGCGTGCTTGTGTGTGCGTGTGTGTGTGTGTGTGTGTGTGTGTGTGTGAGACAACTTAAACTTCTTTGGGCTTTTCAATATTGTTGACTTTTTTCTTTTGTTTTGGCCTTTCTCCCTGCATGCAAGCTGATGCATCAAATGTCTCACACCTACTAACACAACCTAAGCCCCTGTACACATCTCACACACGCACGCACGCACGCGCACAGACACACACACGCACGCACACACACACACACACACCTTATCTCACTCTCTTGCCTGCCAAGAGGAAGCTGCGTTGCTGCGTTTTTCTACCTTTGGAGGGTGTTTCTTCTCTTCCATACGTGCATGGTGCCACAGAATGACACCTGCATTGTACAGTAATTCTGCTTGCATGACTGTGCAGAGGCCTGCCAGCGTATGACGCACTGTGCATGGCCATGCTGCCAAACCACACACACACACACACACGCGCGCGCACACACACACACACACGCACACACACACAACACACACACACACACACACACACACTGGCAGAGAAACACATCCTGTGTCAACTCAGATTAAACTGCTTAATGTGTTTTTGTGAAACGCTCACGCAAACTCTAAGTATTATGATAAAGTTACCACGGTTTTATAAGCAAATATTGCATTTTTTAAATAAATATTTAGGGCTGGTTATCAGGAAAATATATACTGTGCCATAAATGTTTTATTGATGTTTCAAGAAAATATGAAAAGGCAGAATGACATTTTTTGTGTGTATCTGGAAAGTAGTTCCAGAATTATGAGGTCTAAATATCAGTTCTAATGACTTGCAATTATTAGACTTTTTGCAATACATGTGTGCGTGTATGTGACTGAAGGTACAGGTCTTGCACTATACCAATACTAATGATAACTATGATTTATGTAAAATAAAATAGCAATATTGTATTAATAATACACATATGATAATAATACAACCCAGGGCCTTTCAACTCATGTTTAATTGTTCCTTCTCTACACTCGAATTTGCAGCAGCAGCAGCAGTTCTGGAGTAGAAGTCGCCCCCCTTCAAACATTTTGAGACATTTCTTCCAGAATAGAGATGCTTTTCATCTCCGGCTCATCTCACCTGTGTGTCATGTTCGGCTGTGTGTTTACATGTATCACGAGCATGTTTTCGTCACAGTGCAGTGGTATTACATATATCTAGTGTTTTAAAAGAGTCGGAACAGAGCGAAGGTTAGGTCTGACTAGGCTCATAAAACTGTCATCTGTGTAATACGAGCTGACACCCGGGTCAATGAGAGCAAAGCACGCCGGTGGGAAGAGCTGTGGCATGTTGCCTGGTACGAGAGGCAACCGGGGGGGATGAGAGAGTGAACAAGGGAGGATAGGTGAGCTGTAGGAAAAGAAGCAAGATGGGACTGTACCTGTTGGAGAGGGAATGTAGTGCAGAAAAGTAGCTACTTCTCCCCTGCGGCCGTGGACACGTCTCCAGTTGCTGCCAGATGCTTCTCTTAGATCAGCCATCAGACAGGTCAGAGTCTCCAGTGGCGTTTTTACCCTCCAGCCCAAAGCCTCACTCCCGCGTGGAATAAACGGCTACCGGTTGAGAGGAGGGAGTGACAGAACTGACTGAGCACTGACTCATGGCGACATTATATCAACAAGTTGTAGTATTGAGTGCAAACTGCAAAATCTCTTCATTAGGAGCTTTTTGTATGCAGTTTCCCGGAGTTACAACAATCAAGCATAACATTACGACCACTGCGTGCAATATTTTGCAACAGTCCTGCAGTAAATTCTCCCCTCAGAATGAGTTTTTGGTTCAATTTTTATTGAACGTGATTGAGAGAGGTGTTTAACATAGATTAATGATCGTTATTGGGGCTGTAATTTGTGATGCTGTTGAACTGCACTGGGCTATACTGAGAGGTGTCCCTAATATTTTTGATCATCACTCTCATATGCATTAGGTTGACAAAAGTTTCAAAATTCAATACAAAACACCTACCGGAGGAAGAATTTGTTGCAGGGCTGTTGCATTATATTCCATTGTAAAGATGCAATGGGCATAATCTTATGCTTGATCAGGGTGTTTGCACTATAATTCAATGAAAAGTCTTAAATTGCTCTCAATTTTTCCACTTACAGCACAGGCTTTGTTGTTCTTACTGATGACCAAGAAGCAATTATTCAGTTAAACATGATGCAAGCGAACGTGATCCCACAGTATTGTGCATCCAAGTCTCTCAAGCAGTAAACAGAGGCAAATCTTTTGTGATGAGGGATGTCTGGCGGTTCAGCTGTTACGCATGACTCGTCTTAACCCACAAGTTTGGGCTTGAATTAATTTCAGCCCCTAATCTCCACCTCTGTTTCTCTCTGGCTTCCTCACTCTTGCCACCTTGTCTCGCTCTTCCCTCTTCCTTCTCTCTCTCTCTGTCTTTATCCACACAGGGAGGAGTCGGGCAAGAAGCCCAGCGTCTCATCAGGAACTGCTAAAGGACACACTGATCTCGACGGGCCCCTGTTCCACAGAAATGGCACCAAGGGAGATGGTGAGTTTTTCGCTATGTAGTTGCAGAACCAAGCAAGCACTCGTGAGTGCTTATTGCCCATCCACCTACGTGTGCTCTCCTTCTTCGTGTCAGACTCGGACTCAGACAGTGAGCTGTCAGTGGACGAGCACAGCTCCTCCTATGCCTCCTCCCACTCCTCCGACAGCGAGGAGGACGACGTCGACGTCAAGCCTAAGTGGAATAACGAGAGGCAGCCGGTTCACAGCACTCCTAAAGGTAAATACGTGGTCCTCTCATGTGCGAGAAACACTAAAGCAATGAGGCAATCTGCACAAAACATTTGGCTTGAGGGATACAGCAAAAGTTCTAACATGGCCGATTCCAATTTGTCTCCCCTCCAAACTACCAGTGGATTCAGTGTCCAATCATGTGAAGCCCTACTGGCCAACAGAGGTCACCACAGCCAGTGACAGCGAGGATCCTGGCGGAGCGGAGAGGCTGAGGGTGGAGACCAAGGTGAACGTGGAGCTGCACCCGGAGAATAAGCTCAACCACATTGGCGAAAGAGACAAGGAGGCGGCTCAGGAGAGAGACAAGCAGACGTCCAGCAAAGACTCAATGACGGCCGGTCAGCCCAACAGCAACAGCAACCACCAGCCAGAGCAGAGGAAAGGTGAGGAGGAGGAGGAGGAAGAGGAAGGTCCCTCTGGCTGAAAATGAGCATGTGAGTCCATCCTGTCGGCGGCTCGCTGAAATGACCTCCCCTGTTTGTCGCAGGTATCCTCAAGAACAAGATCAGCTACCCGCCGCCGCTGACCGACAAGAACATGAAGAACCGCCTGAGGGAGAAGCTGAGCGACTACAACTCCCCCACCATCACCTCACCTCCCCCCATCAACAACATGACCACCTCCCCGCCTCCCACCCCCGTCAACCTCATCACCTCCTCGTCCCAGCCGCCCTCGCTGGCCTCCAACGATGGAGGTCGCCCCGGGAACCACGACAAACCACCTGTTGCCCTGAAGCCGCAGATACCACCGGGGCTGCCGCCAGCGGGCGTCTACCGGGAGACCAACGGCGGCGTGGCGATGCACTTGAAGTCGGGGACGGTCAACGGAGGCAACGAGTCGGACTCGGAGTGAGTGCGCTTGTTAAGAGCTCTGGCATGTGAACGCTTGTCGTGTTATCGTCTGAATATGAGTCACACATTTAAATGATATGAATGGCATTGGTTGACTCGTGGTTTCAACTGATGCAACACTGCATGAATAATACCCACAGTTGCGGGAATGATCCATTGTCTTGTTTTCGTGAGGCGAGCTGCAGCGTTTTGGCGCTCTCTCAACAAGAAAACAAATTATTTCACTTCCCCAAAACGAGTCCTTTAACGACAGCATGGAGAGTGCGACCGACCTGCTAATACTGCACGATGACTTCCTGCACCCCCGCATCCAATTTTACCTTGCATGTCCTTGTCCTCCTTCACCCTCTCTCACTTCTTGCACCCGTGCTCCCCGCATCCCCCACCTCTCCTCCTCTCCCCCTCCCTCCTTTTCTCCCAATAACAGCGGCAGTAACGAGACTTCGATCTGACCTGATAGGAAAACTCAGATCAGCCTGCCGCTGTGAGAGGAGGAGCAAAGAGCCTGCTGGACGGAGGCGAGGAAAGACCGGAGGGCCAAGAGGAGCGGAGATAAAATGAAAGAAAACTGTGGATGGGAGGGTGCTAAAAGACTGGGTGAAGTGAAGGAGCAAGTGCCCTCCGTGCCGGATCTGTCCATGCGGCCCCCCCCCCCCCCCCACCCCCCCCCTCCT
>CAAKHG010044459.1:38644-52052 GCA_901007715.1 Dactylopterus volitans
CCGCCCCCCCCCCCCCTCCACACCCTCTCTTGTTTCCTTTCTCTGGAGAGCAGTATTAATTGCAGACTTTAGGACTGCCTGAGAAAAGAGAACGAGGCAAGGAAAATGAGGAGACCTGAGAAATGATAAAAGGGAATGCTGTGTTTGACTCCCACCGAGAGAGGATGAAACAGAGCCATGTGCCAAAAAAAAAAAAGAAAGAAATAATGGAGGCGAAGTGTCAGAAGATGAAGAATTCTTCCAGAATGTATTGCAAAGTGACGCTCCTCAGTGGTGGGGTCACGGAGGGGTGGGTCATTATGCCACCGTGCCGCTCGGTGGGTAAAGTTAGACGACACTTTTGGGCAGTTTCTCACGGAGATGCATGGTCACTGCGCATGCCGGTACAGTCGCATTTGTAGTCCAGGGACTACAAGGACTACAGGTCCATAAAAGCAGCGGCATGTCTGTGTTGGAGGGCAAAATCCAACAGAGCAAACACAACCAGTTCCCGCTGACTCTGGGACACGTTCGACTCGTCGACACGAGACTGGCGCCATCACACACCAAGTGCTCTTCTCTCTTTCTTTTGTTTTTAACTCGGAGAAAGGCTCTCGCGGCCTCTCGATGCAGTGCATTTTAGAATGTAACTAATGTGTAGACGATTATTGCGCGAGGCGATGAGTAAACGATCTAATTTGTCTTTCAGGTGTAGCGAGGGCACGCCCCTCGACTCCAAAATCATTTGTCTGCGTCTAAAATGGCAAACGCCTTCCAGAACAATCACTCGGTATGCTGGTTTAATCATCCGAAAAACGACTGTGAGAGCAAACGTGTGCCTTCATATGGTGTGAGGCCTTACACACACACACACACACGCGCACACACACACACACACACACACACACACAAACACACTCCTCCATCAGCCTTCTAAGTGGGCTTTCAGGAGTGGTGTCTCACTCTGTGGCAGCATACACACGCACATGCTTTCATAGTCACGGATGCACGTGTGTCTGTGTCTGTGTGTGTGTGTGTGTGTGTGTGTGTGTGTGTGTGTGTGCGTGACACACACGCGTGCGCGCGCACATCGAGCCCAGATGAACACTAACTGTGGCGAGGATATTCGCCCCGCGTTGAGAACTCGACCCGTTTGAGCACTACCAAGCTGGGGCCTCGTTTCCCAGCGTCCGTCCTGCCCGTTTGCAACACGCCTGGTTACCAAAGTCATGAAACACATCAGCAGATCAGAGTCGGACTCAGTTCGCTTTTAACTCTGTTTTTTTTTTTCCTCTTCCAAAATAGTCAGAAGTAGAGTAACAAGTCAAATGCTCACAGATGGATTTCTAGCGTTAATCATCCAGATGTTGTGTAGTTTTTAAACACTTTGTTAGGAATCAAAGCTCGGCCTTGTGAATCATCTGAGTTCAAGGTGAAAGTGACCCCGACTCTGACCCATCTTGCAGCTACCGTACGGCAACTTAAAGCCTACGTTTACTAGTCACTTGATGCCTTTGCTCCATACATACTGTGTTCCCTCAGTGTTCTGCCTTCATGTAATCAATGTTGTTAATAAATGCCCTTTTTTTGTTTTGTTTTTTTGTTTTTTTTTAATGATCCGACACACTGGAAATATTTTGTAACATAATGTATATTTATTTTTTATGGTTTTAAGACACTGGAAAAAAAAACTGATTGTGACTGTAAAATTAAAGATGACATGATGAATTTTTAACCATCTTGTGCAGCTTGTTTTTTTTTTGTTTTTTTGTTTTTTTCTGGGCTGGAAGGAAGCCTGGCGAGTTCAATGGAATTTGATAACACATCCTCAACAGCCCACACACCAGTGATCCAAGGTAAATCCCGGTTGTTATTTTTAATCTACTGCTCTCCTTTAAAACGACTATCCAATTTGTGCGCAATTTCTTTCTTTTTCATGATAGGCCAGTCCAAATATTGCATTCTTGTTGGTCAAAAATATTAATTTTTCAGTTCATACCTGACTTGGCCTTACTGAAGGAATGCATCACCCGCTCCAGTTATGATGCTCTCACTTTAAAGTACCTCAAGAAAAAGAAAAAAAAAGTGGTGATCCACAAAATTGCATAAATGATATCCATATTTGAACAGAAGTGAAGGAATTATACTTGAGATGTGGAATAAAAATGTTGTATGGAGGAGCAGATAAGTAGGTAGAAGGCTGGAACGAATCCAAAACATATTGAGGAAGAGGTGCAACCCTGAGGAGCTGCGTCTGCGATGGAGATGATGTTGTCCATACAAGGAAATGTATGAGGGGTCTCGTGCCCAGCGATGGTTGAGTCTCTCAGCTTTGAGCAGATACTTTTAACCCTTCTGTTTAAGTCAGTGTCCTAAGTGGATGTCAGAAGAATGTGTGTGTGAATAGCAGAGTGTATCATTTTGCTCCCAAACTGATCCTTCATTTGTCTACGTCCCACCATGAAATATGTTATTGATTCTTATTTATTGTGTTACCGGAGGAATGCTTTGAAGCCTTGAAGCAAATTTCTCAAAGGCAACATTTGGTTCATTTTAATGTATTTCCTGATTATTTATTGAAAAGAATGACGTAAACAGGGAGACAAATGGATGAATTTATATTTGCATATTTGTAATACTAATTTTTTAGTAATTTTTTTTAATGTAGAAATGCTGATAGTTTAATTCTTTCTCATCTGCATTTGCTGGAATGAAAATGTCCATCTGCATTTATAGAGACATTTTTCAGATGAGAAGATAACTGAAAGCAAAAGTTGCATTATTTGTAAAATGTGCTCATTTCTTCAGGAGAGATGAGTGACCAGCCATGCAGTGAACATTTAGCTTAGCTTAGCATTTAAGTTGGGGAACCAGCTACCTGTTGGCAACCAGTTAAGAATGTAGAGAGTTAACGTAGGTCAAACATGACTTCTGGAACAGCAAAAGTTCTAATTTTACACATGCTTCCTTTGGACATACTCAGGTTGGCTGTTTTTGCCCTTGTGTGCAGTCTTTAAGCTAACAGGTCTCTCAATCCAGCCTCATATTTAAAAAATATATATATACAGAATCTAGCACATGAAAGTGAATGTGTGTTTCCTTGAAATGTATTTATTGTGCTTAATCATTAGTGAAGGAACCTAAACTTGCTTAATTTGATGCGCCACTGAATGCCAAATATCGTTTTACACTGTTCCACACAAACCTGCAAGCCTTGCTCTGCACTGACTGCACACTACAAAGCTCCGCACTAAACTGCCGCTGCATTATTTACATTTTTCCACAGCTCAGCCGGCTTTAAGAGCGGGCATTCTGTTCTGGCATACCGAGGTAAGCCACCTAAAACGCATGAAGCCCTCACTTTTATGATGTTTCTGGGAATTTGTGTTCACCCATATGTACCAGATTAGGCTGGAGTGGATCACAGATATCGGAGGACATAAAAGGCATCCAGCGTGAAGTGAGTCCACCTCTGCTAAAACTTTGGAGATTTAAGTGAATTATGTCCCCAAAATGCATGAAATCCCTTTCTGGTGTAAGAAGGTGTGGTGCCATGTTGGCGCTCAGCTAGGACAACAGCGCAGAATCCAGCCTCGCAAACCTGTTCAATCTGCCAAGTCAATTATTGTGAGCAGGTCCAGTGAAAGGTTAGATGGTGGAGTCAGGTTTCACAAGCCTATTGGAAGGCGCGTTGTTATGGCAACCAGAGCCATTCTTCCGTTCAGGTACAAAGATGGGTGAGGGAAAAGAAGTAGCGTATCAAAATATCATTATCTTCTCTCATCTCTCCCTCTCTCACCAGCATTCAAACTAATGATGATGGAGAGAAAACGGCTGCACGATTTCTTTTAATCTGCCAAAATATCCAAGATGACCCCGTCCTGGAAAATCTGAATCTTTTCAGCTGTACCTTAACTTCCACCAGAAATAACCGAGATATGATTTGGCCAGGATGATTAATGCTTAAAGTTTGGAATAAAGGCCTAGACTTGAAACCCGAGGAGCTGAGCAGGCACAGGTGCCTGGTCCCAGAGTGGCCCTCTGCCCTCGCTTTTATCTCTGCCGCATCACAGCCAGGCAAGCTAAATAATTCAGACTCATGAGGGCCGCAGTTGGCATCCTTGATTAACGCCTACAGAACAGCAACCTGGCAGGGGAGGAGAGGAAGGCTGGTGCAAGTGTGCCATCTACTGGCGAACACTGGAAGAACACATTTATGTGGCCAACAGTGATGAGGAGGGTCATTGAAAGGACCAGATGAGAAACCCCTTAAAAGCGGGGAAACCACTGTCTTCGTCTTCCTAATGTGTAGTTGCTCATGACAAAGTGACAATAGATCAGCTTTGCTTTAACAAGTAAATGTTGATTGGACAATGGAATGCCGATGACACGTTTAGAATTCCCTACAAGCCTTTCTTTCATTATGTAATTGTGTCTCCCACCAGCCGGATGCCAGGAAAGCTGAGTTTTCCGAATGTTCCTGAACACCACAGTCAGCAGCCAGGAAACTATGGCAACCAGGACCAGTTAGAAACCTACATGATTATAAGCTGAAGCAAAAAAAACTTGAGGCCACAATAGTTAAGGGTGGCTCACGTTGGCTAAACTCGAGGGAATATAGTTCTGTAACTGACATCAGCCAGTCAGTTGGCTGCCTCTTTTGTCCTGCTGTTCTAACGGCACATTTGCCAGTGTCTTGCAGGTCAGTGGACTGTGGATGGAGTTCATCGAAAGTTACATACAGTTAAATACCTTTAAAATGCTTATTTTATCCCCCAGTAGCTGTTGGTTATAGAGAGTCAGCAGGGTCTTTGCATCCCCACTTTCCCTTAAGTTTGCGGACAAAGGAGAGCGGCTGTGCTGGAGAGCAGGGTTCATCAGAGGGTGAACCTGCATCTCACCATCAGCATGCAGGTGAAGACCCCGCTGGACCTGCTGGACGAGCGGGATGCTGCCATGATATGACAACGGAATCTTGGGAGCAAATGAACGACATGAAACAGCTGCATTTGAAATCATTGTCACATTTTTATGTGCATTGATGGGAGAAGGGATTAAACTAGTAATTTGCAATCTTAAATGATTACTAATTGGTAGTTGAGTGGACATCTAGGGTGAAGATCCCTGTGTTTTCTGCAGTCATGAACCTGATCATGTGATGCCTCGCTGAAGGTCTCTTCATTCCCATGTTAAACTTTGTCAGTTTCTTTACCCAAAAGTCTCCACAAGTCGACATATCAGGGCTCATTTTTCAAACATTTGTAACAGTGGACGCTTGTATAATCTCCGTGCTGCTTGGGTTAAAATTACAATTCCAAATGAATAACAGGCAGCAGACAAAAAATGTAAGAACAAAACTTCCGCTCTGCCAAAAATCTCCATGTGTGTCAACAAAAAGTCTTTACACTGAAAACATATTTGTTTACTTAGAAAACCTGAAGACCTGACGCGCTGGTATTCAATCAATCATCGCAGCCAAGCGGGTTTTGCATCAGCAGCCTCGTCATCCGTCCTCCCCGTCCTCCCCGACTGTTCTATAATTGACTCTGAATGCTCTGATTGCATAAGACACGCGTGGTTGTGCAACCCTCCAGAAAATGCTGCTTTTGGATTAAGAGGTTTATTCCAGGGTTTCTAAACGAGTGCGGAGGGAGGATTTGGGAAATCTCAGCAGCTGTACTTTTGCTAGAAGACATCTGAGGAGGATCAAAGGCCACAGTGCTATTGTGCGTGTGTGTGTATGTGTGTGTGTGTGTGTGTGTGTGTGCGTGCATGCATGTGGGTGCGTTAAGCATGACTAAGGGGAATTCTGAAAGTTTTAGTGCCCTTGTTCGTTGCACCATCTTGGGTGACTACGCAAACGTGGGAACCCACCAGATTTATGGTTCGTTGGATGTACAGATCAAATATTTTTTAGGATCTTCAAGAAATAGGAGCCCTGAGCAGATCTGACTTTTGTTTGAGAAAACAGCTAGGTGCTTGATTTTTTATTTATTTATTTATTTTTGGCCTTCATTTTGATTATGCAATGGGGATGACTAAGAAATCCCTCATTAATTCCTCACTGAAGCCAATATTTAATGAGAAATTGATCTCCTGTGGAAACAAACTCTCAGCAGCACCAACGCGTTTGTACTTTGTACTAATCATGCAAATGTGCTACATTATGTATATGTGTTATATATATTTTCATGGAAGTTGTTTCCAAAATTTGGCCTCACCCTAATGACAGGCTTACAACAAATATTTTCTTTGGCCACTTGAAGGCTACAAAATCAGCTGTGACACTGGAACATCACAATTGTTTAGGGTAAATATCAACATCTGCACACACAGCTGCTAGCAGAAACGGACCACTCGTACCATTCAAGGAGAAGTCGTGATTTGATTTAAACTAAAAAAAAGAAAAGAAAAATTCACGTTTCCTGCACAGACGTGGGAATTTGCGAGTGCCCTGAAGACATAATGGCACAGACTCTATACCTGTCAAGTAGGGTTCTTCAGTGAAGCAGTGCACGCCAATTAAATTATGATTATGTATTATGTGATAATGGCATGCTGAATTAATGGTGAAATAATGGTAGATTATGCTAATGAACAGTAATAAATTGGTTGCATTTTTATAGCGCCCTCTCTACCTTTTTGGTACTCAAAGCGCATTACATTGCATTACAGTTGCCTCCCGCACACGCACGCACGCACGCACGCACGCGTACACACACCCATACACTGCTCTCTGGAGGAGCGTGGGATCATGCTTCTCCCAAGAGAAAACACAGTTTTTCTTCTGTCTCCTTGCTGTCTTTTTTTTTTGTTCATATCATGAGATCAGGAATGCAGTGCTTTTGTCGGAAATCTCTAGAAATCAATCAATCACTCAGCAAGCTTTTATTGCACCATTTATTCATCATGGCTAGAGCAGTTCAAAGAGCTCCACAGACGACTGATAGGCTGATAATAAGAGAGGGCAAACACAGGCCGTGGAAGGTTTTGAGTTTGGACAGTTTTAAAACGGTTTGGAACCCACTGAGCTTTAAATCATTTTATTATCTTCTTATCAAGGTGATTTGATAATGTTGATGATTGGACTGTACATAAGATGTGTTCTCCTACAAGACTCAGTGGTCAACTCTTGATAGAAAACTTTTGATAGAATGCTGCAACCGTTTTTGGCTTCTTTATCCTGATTGATTTAAACTGTTTTTATCTATATGTGCTTAAGAATATGGATGTTTAAATATGTCATTAGGGGTGGAGAGATGCACACACACACACACACACACACGGCGAGCCATCCATGTGATGTGAAAGAAAATGTGATTCATCACACCAGACCACCTTCTTCCATTGCTCCATGGTCCAGTTCTAGTGCTCTGATGGTTGGTCAAAACACCAATCAACATGTGCCATGACCAGTAGCTCCAGTAGCTGGTCTGTTGGATCGGACCACACAGGACCACTTTTAATAGGTCCAGACCACGGCAGACCAGGAACACCCCACAAGAACTGCAGTTCTGGAGATGTTCTGACCCAGGCGTCTAGACGTCATAATTTGGCCCTTGTCAAAGTGGCTCAAATTCTTACACTTGACCATTTTTCCTGCTTCTTTGGACTTCTGACAGCAGCAGCCGACATGTAAGGTGTGTGAAGTGGCGAGTGGGTCCAGGCTCAGTCTGAGCGCGCGGCAAAGTTTACACTGCTTGACCCTCGTAAACACGTGGAAGCTCACGTGAACCATTTGACCCCCTACAAGTGATGCGCCTGATACAGAACATGGTCGCTTAGGCAAGGCCTAAATAAATAAATGAGTCTTTATCCTTGATTTAAAAGAACCGAGAGTTTCAGCTGACCTGCAGTTCTCTTGAAGTTTCTTCCAGATATTTGGAGAATAAAAACTAAGAGCTGCTTCTCCCTGTTTGGTTCTGTCTCTGGGGAGGGAGAGCAGGCCTGCACCAGAAGACCTGAGCGCTCCGGATGGTTCATATGGTAAAAGGAGGCTGGTAATGTAGCCGGGCCCTAAACCATTCAGAGCTTTATAAACTAACGAGTATTTTAAAGTCTGAGAGACAGGAGGCCAGTGCAAAGACCTCAGAACTGGTGTGAAGTGATCTACTTTTCTGGTTCTGGTGAGGACCCGAGCAGCAGCAGCGTTCTGGATCAGCTGCAGCCGTTCGATGGACTTTTTAGCCAGACCTGTAAATCGACTGTTACACTGATCTAATCGGCTGAAGATAAATGCATGCACTTATTTTTACAGGTCCTGTTGAGACATGAGCCCTTTAATCCTAGAGATGTTCTTCAAGTGATAGTAGGATGACTTTGTAACGGTTTTAATGTGGTTTTGAAAATTCAGGTCTGAGTCCATGACTACATGCAGATTTCTGGCCCTATCAGTGGTTTTTGATTTTAATAACTGAAACGCTGCTGATTTTTGATCGCTCTTCCTTCGGTCCAAAGACAACCGCCTCTGTTTTGTCCATGTTTAATTGAAGAAAGTCGTGGCACATCCATTCATTTGCGCTACGCATTTACCAAGGGCCTGTATGGGACCATGGTCACCTGAGGACACTGAGATACAGAGCTGTGTGTCATAAGCATAGTTATTTTGTTGTTTCTTAGAATTTGGGCAAGTCAAAGCATGTAGGTATTAAATAAAAGAGGTCCCAGAATGGAGCTTTGGGGAACACCAGACATGATTTTCCGCTGCTCAGGTTTAAGGTTACCTATTGGCGCAGAGTGGTCCCTGTCCTTCAGTTAAGAAGCCAAGCACTCGAGTACTGTGCCAGAGAGTCCCGCCCGGTTCTGCATTCGGTCCAGTGACACAGTGGCGGCACTTAGTTACAATAGCTACACCAGAGCGGCCTCAGTGCTGTGGTGAGCTCTGAAACCGGACCGGAAAAAATCAAAGCAGTTGTTCCTGGTAAAAAAAGTTATTCAACCGTTCGGGAAAAAAAACGGCTTTTTCAACAACTTTACTTAAAAATGGCAGATTTGATACGGGCCTGTACTCTTAGCATTAAGGATTTGACGACCGAGGCCTGAGGGAGCACGCCTGTTAAAGGAGACGACTTTACAATCTGGATCAGACCGGGTGCCATAACCCGTGAAGACTGCTTTGAAAAAAAGTTATTAAAATATCCAGACAGCAGGAGGAGGAATTCAGATGTCGCGCGATGTCCTCCGGGTTTTTGCGATTTATAGGGTTTTAAACGGGCACAGCACAGATTTAAATCCTGGATTTTAAGTTTTGATGCGCTGACCGATTGCCTGATTTTCCCGGATTTTCTCCGGGCAGGCTCCTGGCGGACCGGAGTCCAGCAGCTGCAGCTACAGGAGGGTTAAAGATAGGAAGACGGAGATTAAAGACACCCGCTTGTGAGCAAGAGTGTGACACGGTTCTCTCGCCCCGTCGTCCTCGGGGTTACCAACATGGATGTTAAAATCCCTGATTACTGCTGCTTAAACAAAGACTTTGCACACCTGAACATGAAACATGCTGGGTTTTTTTTTTTTATTGGACTCAAATTCTCTGCCCTTCAAACGCCTCATTGATCCCGCGCTGCACACGTGTCCTGTTTTAATTTTAGACTCCCTCAAAGTCGTCGGCTTTCTATTCACCGCGTCCTTCCGTTCTCCCGCTCGTACAATATTCCTCTCTCCCCTCGTCTCTTTCCCTCCCAGCGGGCGGAATGGCATCTTCTTCTTTTTTTTTCCGTCTCAGGCCGATTTCAAATCGTCTGCCGCTCATTTGCCGCCCCGAAAAAAGCGCAAGGATGTTTTCATTTGACAGGAATCCACAGCGTTTCATCGAGTTTTAAAGACCGTGCGGGATCCCTGAGGAGCACGCGTCAAATTGATAAGAAAGGAAAGCAGAGTGGAACGTCACATCGTTAAGAGTTCTAATGGTTCCAAATCAAGACGCGTGAAAGGGCTGAGAGATGAAGGATTCGATTTCCTGATGGATCCCTAAGGCGCCCATCCAATCAATATACGTTAACATGCATTCTAATCTCTCAAAGTCGTTTGCTGGGCGACGCGCGGGTGCTCGGCCTCCACTTGTTCATGATGGTCGGGTTCCAACGCCGGAATAAGGACCAGTTTGTGCATGTCCGACCTCGCCAATTTAAAAGTCCGTCTGTGGTTCTGAAAGGCCTCGCTGGTGATACGCGTGGACAAAATTTGTGCACTTGTCTTGTAAGTCAAATACTGTTTTAAGCGACTTGTGGCCTTTTTCTATGTTTCTGAAAGAAAACTGCTGGGGACAAATTTCTCCAAAACTGGCAAAAAAAAACTAGACTTTCATCAGATTATTGAGGGAAAAAAAAACTAAAAATCACAACAAAACTATGATTATAAATAATTTTGATGGTTAGATTGGAGATGCTGGAGCTGATTTCTACCAAAATATATATCTCTGGATACAAAGATCCCGGTTTAGCGGCATCACTGTCAAAGGGGGTCCCCACAAGGCTTTCTGAGAGTCAGTTTGCGGGGTCCAGAATATTAAAAACTGCTGTGTTCGCTGTCGGCATTCAGCTCAAATCCCTCCCGTCAGCGTTTCCTTCCCCGCATGGCTGTAGACTCCCGGTCTCCTTCAAGGGAGCATCAGCTCCACTGATATCGATGTTTGCATCATTATGATCAGCCCTGAGTTTAGTTCTATTGTTACATCGCTGCAGCATCTCCAGATTAAACTGCCTTTCAGGGTCTGCGACGATATCCATCTGTCTGGACTCCCTGGGAGAAAGAGAGAGAACTAGAAAATGCACATCCTGCATATGAAGATACATATGAGCGCTGGGAGCTGGATGGAACTGTTGAGGCGACGCTGAAAATGGCAAAAAAAAAGAAAAAAAAAGGTGAAGCCGGAAAGCTTTAAAAACCACAAATATCACACTTTCTCAGAATTGTGACTAGAAAAACGTGCGTTTCCTGAAGTGTGTGAATGCTGAAATGCCGGAAATTTCTCAGGCAACGCGGAAAATGAACCTCAAGCATAAATGTCCTCGGCATTTAAGCTTCAGAAAGCTGAATATCTTCTAAAGGATAAAAAAAAAAGCCTAAATCAGTCGCTCTGTTTTGATCTCACAACTATATGATATCATACAGCGCGGGACGCGATAGTCCATCAAAGCAAGGTTGTCATGGTGACGGATTAACAAAGGAGAAAAAGGTATCACAGTGACGGAGGTTAGCGTTAGCCGCATCAAAGCAGAGTTAGCGTGTCCATTCATTTCAGTGGCAACAGCTGAATCCTGTAATAAGTTTAACCATTATTAAAAGGTTCTCCTTCGAAAGCTGAACAATTTGATAGTTGATGGTTTTCTGTAGCTTAAAGTTTGCAAAAGAAGGCATGTAAACAGCGTGTTAGCGTTAGCCGTTTCAAAGCAGCATTAGCTGACATCGACGGGGGTGGAAGGGGGGGGGGGCGCCCGCCGGCTCTCGCTAGCTTGTATGGGCGTGTCTCACTTTTTTGGTCCGAGGCGTTAAAGTTGTACCCGCCGATGAGCGGCACAGAACAGCAGATTTCCGCGCAAAAACAGTTGCTCCGGCAGAGAGAGACATGGCCGGCTTAGAGCTGCTGTATGCCAGCATCAAGCACGCCATCGCCTGTCCCCAGGACGCGCTGGTGTGCTTTGTCCACTGGGAAATTGTTAAAAGTGGCTACAGGTGTGTCGGCATCGGAGACGAGGTGAGTAAGAGCGCATGAGGTGACGCCTCGATGTGCTCCCGACCGGATTCACGGGTCGTTTTTAAGCGCTTTTTCCGCCGAGCTCTCAGAAACCGCCACGTCATCGTTAGCTAGCTAATGCCGCGCTGCTGCGAGCCAGCGGCGAGTCTCGCATGCCTCCACGGACCTGCTGTCCTCCCGCCCTCCACCTTTGCCAGGCGGCCACGCCCCCTCACCAGCCAGCATAACACCGCTATGGACATACCTGCGCCACATCTCCAGTCGCTGCAATATTTAGACCCCTCAAAGCCACTCACTCATTGCCATATTGGTCTTTGACCCCAGGCAAGACTTTCCAGGTTCATCCTGGTTCCCTGTTGTCGACCCCGCCTGCTTCTGAAATGTCGTCCTGGTTGCTTCCTGTTAAACGTCTCAGCCTCTTGCCCCGGACCACCAGCTCTTCTTCTAGCTCATCTTGGTGGCTTCTTGGCGGTCAGCCCCTTCCCGGCCAGCCACGGACCCTGCACGCAGGGCCTTCACCTCCTTGACAAGTCCGAGGAGATCCTACGGCAGCATGGGGCAATGCTGACCCCCCACGGCGGCTGCGGCTAGATCTGAGCTTTGAAAGGTCTTTTTTCAAAGTCGCAGATTGTGTCATTTGAGTTTCACGCTCAGGGCCATCCAGCCTGACTGGAACCAGAGCAGCCAGCACAATGGTTTTCTCTTGGATCTGCGGGACTGCATCAAGGATGATTTGGTCTCTCATGAAGGTCACGCACACCCCTTGAGACCGTGAGACCATCCACAAGTCCACTTGTGCGGCTCTGACTGCAACACCTGGTCCGGGTGGTGCCGGGAGGGGTATGGTCCTGAGGACAGGTCCTTGACGACGCCGAGACCAACCCTCGATGAGCTCCTCGCCTCCCACGCCAGCCCCGCAGGATGAAAGTGAGACGGAGGTCTCCCACGAGCTCAGAAGCCCAAAAGACCAACTTATCTGAGATTAGTCCCCGTTGTCGTGACCAGCGTGTCATATGCTGATAACGACGGCGTTTTTGAAAAGTGTCCAACAGGTTGAAATGCTAAAGCGACGGCATGTTTCCGGGTTTTAATACAGTTCAGATGTCGTAGACAGACGTGGATGCCAACTGCGGCTTGGCTGGTGGGCGCGGGGGTGCAACCGCGGGGCGCCAGTTGCAGTCATTTGCGCGTGTCCTGGTTGGTCCTGCAGGCTCGCAGCAGCGATAAGAAGTCGGAGCTCCTGCCGGCGGACTGGAGCAGCAGCAAGGAGCTCTACAGCCTGAGGTACGAGGAGGACAACGGCAGCAACCGGCTGCTGCTCAAGGCCATTTACGCCGACTCCACCATTGTCTTCAGTCTGCTGGTAGGAAGTGTTAGCAAACCTGGTTGTGTGTGTGTGTGTGTGTCTGTGAGTGTGTGTGAGTGTTGGAGGATTGTTCCTTCGTGGCCTTAAAATGGCTCAGATGCAACGCTTCACCTGTTCCCTCATCTAGTATTCAGGGTCATGTGAGTATGCAGATGTGGCCCCGCCCCCATCTCTGCTCGCTGCAGAGCAACACACCTCCGCTAGCTCCCAGTTAGCTCGCCTGCTAACTGGCCCCTCCTCCATCTCCGTACCGAGTGTGTCTTCCTGTCGCCGTTTTCCACACGGCATGTGAATGACTCGGAAAAGCTCCGCCCACTCGGGAAGTCGCGATTGGTTCCTCTGTAAACGGCTTTGGCGAGACCGTGATTGGT
>CAAKHG010044461.1:0-10226 GCA_901007715.1 Dactylopterus volitans
AGCCAGCGAGCGCAGCCGCCGTCCGCCGGCCTTTCCCGGACGCACAATGGGAGGCACAGTGCTCGCCCCGGCAGCGCCGTGGAAGCGGCGCGGCGCCCGGCCTGTAACGCTAGCCCACAATGAGGCCGATTGTCAGCGGCCACTAAGGTGATTTTATCCGTCCCTGCTCGGGAGGGAGAATGGGAGGCCCGGCCGGCGGTTCCAGAGCACGCTCATCCAGGCCGGCCGGCGACATCAGCACGACGGGCGGCAGGACGGCAGAAGTTAGTGTCAGCTCGGCCTCGAGGACGAACCGATGAGGTTTTGGTGGTCAAAGGCCAAAGGTCGGCGTGTCTCGCGGCATCAGACACACCTGGAGGGGAAAAAGTCTTCAAATTAGCCACAAACGCGAGTGCGAGTTTAGTGTCTGAAAGGTCAAAAGGTCGACCTGCGAAGAGAAGCGCCTCGTTCCCGTCACTTTTTATGCGACGCCCGGAAGTCATTTCTCCAAATTTGGCAAAGATGTCGAAGTTCAAGTTGATTAAAGTTACGTGGTCACAGGTTAAAAGGTCATTGTGACACCAGGGAGCACGTATCGAGGCGCACGCTAATCACGATGTTCTTGACAGACGTCCAGTCGGATGAAATGACATTTTTCAACTCCTGACACATTTATCATAATTCACGGCTTCACTGCACGTAACGCCGACGTAAAACCGCAATTTGATTGGTCCCCGGTGGATCCTCGCGGGTTTCCGGGAGCAGCCTTCAGACACGGGCGTCATGCTTCAGGTCTCAGACGCCTTCAGCGCGGACGGTTTTTCCTTCATCATCCGCCGCCCAGTGATCCAGGGCGGGCCGCGGCGCGGATCAGAGTAGCGGCGGTCATCGCCCTCGAACACCTGGCCGCGCCGCCGCCGCCGCCCGCCCGCTGCTTTCAGGCCGCCGCACAATGAGGCGTTTTGTTGGCGAGGGGATGTGATGACAGCGAGACGGGGCGGCGGGCGGAGAAATCCTACCTCTGAGAGAGGGGCATCAAAGAGGGGTTGAAGTGGGGTCACATCTGCCTGCATGCGGTTCTACAGACACAGAACCTGCGAGTTCTTCCACTAACAAACCTTGTCGCCCCCCCCCCCAGAAAACGGAAGCGTGGGAGGCGGAGAAGACGGTGGCGGACATGGAGGAGTACAGCTGGGAGGGCAGCCCGTCCCAGAGGAGCCTCCTGGAGACGCTGGCGCGCGCGAGGGTGCTCGAGGAGGAAGGCGAGGAGGCGCGGGAGCAGCTGCTGGGCAGGCCGGAGGTGCAGGAGTACAAGGACTCCGTCACCAGGCTGAAGAACGAGGGCGGGAGCGAGGACGCCATGCTGCGCTACAAGCAGGCCGTCAAGAAGATACTCGACCTGTAGCCCGCGGCGACCGCCGCCGGTTCGCACCGCCGCCGACAGCGTGTCACCGCCATGTATCATAAGTGTCTTTTAATACAACAATGCAACAATCCAACACATGGTGGCGTTTGTGTGTGTGTGTGTGCGCGTGCGGGCAACATCTCAACATTTCAGCTGCAGTGCAAGTCCCTCTTCAAGGTCACCAGAGTCCAACGTCGGGGGGAGACTTGTCGACCCACTCAGAAACGTCCGACTCGGGTCCATCAGGTTTTTAAGCTCGCCGAGGAGCCTCAAAGTTGCAGGTCAGCCAGGTTGCAGCATTTCGACTCTCACAAAAAAAATACAACAAAAATTAACGGCAGCCGCGTTTACATCAGATCTTATTAAGGTGAAGCTATGGAGCCGCTGCTGAAGCGGCACGAGATGGGAGACCGTCTCCTTCTCCCGGGGTTTCCCCCTCGCCGAAAGACATCCCGGATGTCAGGCCGGGTCCCGGCAGCGCTCCCGGACCAGCACGTACTTGAGCAGGCGCGTGGACCCGCCCTTCCGCCGCCGCGAGGTGCGGTAGCGTCCCATCCTCTTCCTCTGGCCCCTCCAGCCCACCACCAGCAGGACGGAGCAGCAGCAGCTCAGCAGCACCGCGACGCAGACCACCACCGCCGCCAGCAGCGTGCGAGCGGCGACGTGCCACCCGGGTCCCGGACCCGCCTCGCCGCCGCCGCCCTGGTCCCCCTCGCCGTCTGCAGTGTGGTTCCTCCCCACACTGGCGCTGCTGCTGCTGCTGCTGCTGCTGCTCTCCGTAACGACGCCGTGAGTCCGAGTCGAAGGGCTGACGGTGGTGTGACGGTGGGGTGAGACGGGTGAGGTGGGGGACGTCTGGGGTCCGCTGGGGGGTCCGGGGGTGGTGGACGGGGGAGGCGCGGTGAAGCCGGAGGTGGGAGCGGCGCCGTCGGAGGCGGCCTGGCTGGTTTGTGAATGATGTTCCTCAGCCGCCGGAGGGGAGCTTGCAGCAGGAGAAGAGGCGGTCGCAGGAGATGTTGTGGTGGCGGCGGCGGCGAGTGAGGCGCCCGTGGTGCCGGGGGGTCGGGCGGTGGGCGCCGGGGTCGGAGGCGAGGCGGCGGGCGGAGGCGGGTGCAGGAAGTGGCGCTTGTCCGGGGGCAGCGGCTCGGAGGCGTTGACTCGGCCGTAGTGGTGAGGGAGCACGCGAACGTTGGACGTCAGGTATTTGCCAAACACCAGCAGGTCTGGATCCACACCTGGAGGAAGAGGAGGAGGATGAGGAGCATGAGGAAGAGGGACCCCAGACACACACACACACCCCGCTCCTGCCAACTCATGAATACACACACACACACAACCATCACAGCCATAGGTGGGGATTTTAACTGTTACTAAGACATATGAGCATGAATTTGTTGGTTTTCTTCCGGCACACTTTGACATGTTAAGTAATTTCTTTAAAAACAAAGATTTTTCTCTGCATTTTTTTGTACACATCTTAAAGTTGGTTCAATTGCCATTTTAATGGGTACTAACACTAAACCAGTACCTCCCAGTATAATGACCATAATGTTCACGTTAGTACTGAATGTGTGTGTGTGAGAGAGGTGTTGACATATTTGAACGCTCGTTATTGGGGCTGCAGTTTGTGGAGACCAAAATATTAGGGACACCTCTCGGTTCCGACGGCATCACATCACAGTCCCAGTAACGACGCACGCGCGCGCGCGCACACACACACAGACAAGACAACAACAGCGCAGCCAAAATAAGGGAGCAGGTGATCAAATGTGATTATGGGTTATTGATCGCCTCGGTACCCCTGGTGACGTTGTAGAGGACCGCGTGGCCTCGCTGTCCCGGGGCGCAGCTCTCCAGGCTCGGGCAGCGCAGGTGCAGGCAGTTCTCCCGGGTCGTGTCGAAGTGGAAGATGGCCAGATTGCAGGAGACTGGAGAGGAGAGGAGAGGAGACGATGGAGAAGGAGGAGAACGAAGAGGAGAAAGAGAAGAGGACGACTGACCGGCGGGACTCACAGTTCCTGGTGAGGCAGCAGGCGCGGCTGCAGGTGAGCGCCGCGTCCTCCCGGTAGCTGCGCAGCAGCTGCGCCCCCCGCCGCTGCGACGCCTCCACGTCCACCAGGACGCCCGGGAAGCGGCGGATCCAGCAGTCGTTGTAGTAGGAGGTGGGCGAGCACCGGGACGCGCCGCAGCCGCCGCCGCCGCCGCTCAGCAGCGCCGCCAGCACGGCCCACGCGGCGTTCATGGCGCGCTCACCGGGGGGGGAACCGCGCTCGAGTGCGAGGGTGAGGAGGACGCGGAGCGCGCGCGGGGCATAGCTGAGGTGTGTGTGGAGGGAGGGGGGCGGGGGGCAAGGGGGATGGTCTGCCCCTCACAGGCGGTACACGCACCTGAGGGGGTGGAGACGCAGCTCTGCGTAACGTGCGTAAAGTGGCCAGCGCGCCTCAGCCGAGGCGCAGCCGCCACTGGAGGAAACGCTCAGTTACACCCAACTTCTAACGGCGAATAAGATATTCACATTTTATTTTGTTCTATTTGTGAACTTTGATTGGGCAAAGATTAAAAAAAAAAAAAAAGACGTTGAGGATAAATAGTAAACGGATGCAGGTCCAGATGTGGGCATGTTCATATATATAATTATTTTCAGTAATAATCATAATCCTAATAACAAGATAGATATAATTAATACAATGTAAACTCTAGATAATTTACACAGGCGCACTGGTCTGCTTTTATATACATAATATTGATCAGCCAAATGAGGATGACGTATTATAATCGATAATCAAGATAAGAAAACCCCTTAAATAAAACTTTATTTTCTTTCTCATGTTTTTTTTCAGGATTTTTGAGCTGTTTATTTCTGTATTTTTGCCTAAACTGTCCATCTTTTAAAACTTTATTTTAACAATACGCAAAATGGACCGGCAGGGTCATCCTGGCAATTTAGAAGTAATATTTTTGACAGGATACAAAAAAAAGAAAGAAGCGGGAACAAGAGTCAGGATGGGTTCTGGTGTAAAAGTGTAAAAGTCTCACTTATTCGAGGTCTCAGAGGTGCCTCAAGTCCATAAATCTCCTGGTGAAGATTAATCACCACGTTCCACAGCAAACTACCGCGGAGCAAAGACGTCACTGCAGGTTACAAAAAAGATTTCCAGTCTTTTTTTTTTTTTTCTTCCCCCCAGTATTTTTTTTCCACCTTTTTTTTGTTGGCAGCTGGGTGGAGGTCGGCCGCTCCACACTGTAAATCACCTCAATGATTTCTTTACATTCAGTGGCTGCTGGGGATTCCTGATTTAGCCATTTTCTGGGATATTTCATTATTGCTGCCTGGTAGCTCGTATTTACACTTAAAATGTACCATGTTTTTTTTGTTTTTTTTCTTAGTTGGCACATTTCCAATATGATGGAAGCGAATGGAGAAGTGGAGCTCTGAGCTGATGGCGGCAGAAAATGTCTGCAGATAGAAATTTCAGGGGTTATGAAAAGCATTAAAAGTTGTTTTTTGTTTTTTTTTTGGTGGTGGTGGGCTGAGTCTGACGCGCAGCGATCAGCCATAACATTATGACCACCAAGGTGTTCCCCATAGAATATAATGCAACAGCCCCCAATAAATTTTCCCCTTCAGGAGTTTTATGTTGATATTTTTCAGTTCAGTTTTTTGCAGTTACAGCAACCTGCCCGTACTACTTCACGTGGGATTACTAGATAAAGCCTCCCTGGAGAGGCTTCCTCTCCCCCAAAAAAGTAAGTAAATCAATAAAAAAAAGGGCAAAGTTTAGACACTGTCAATTATACCTCATTAATTGACAGAACGCCACAAAAAAATAAAAAAAATGCTGTGTTTCCCTTGACGTGAACCAGTAAGGTCAAACGTCTGAGGCCGCGAGGGTTTAGGAGTCGTCTCCCTGGCTGAGTTGAGGTGTAATAACGCCTCAGTGCCACCAGATGGCGCCAAATCGCCTCCGTTTCTCCAGAAGCATAAAACGCGTTAACGCGAGTCCGATTTGATTTGAGTAAAGAAATCCAGGGCACAGGTGTCGACTTTAAACTTCACAAAGCTTCTCAAATTAAAGGGTCTTTTTTTTGTTGTCTGAATCGATCTGGTATTATGGGTAAATCGAAAGCAATTATTACCGAGCGAATCAATTGTCGTGATGATAAACTACTGAAAATGATGTATTTCCAGCCTCCAGATGAGATAAACGTGTGTGTTATTTGGCGTCGTGCTCAGCAACAAACCCGGGAGCCAAACTGATTTTTCAAACGCTCACTTCCGTTTCGAGATGGCTGCCCACCGCTTACGCTTCGTTAGTCATCCCGCTAGCGGCTAGAGTGTATAAAAACTATAGTCAGAAACCGGTAACGTCAGCGCCACGCAGCCATGTTTGTGAACCCTCAAGAACCCACTGCGACAAAGCTCCTCGCCGCTCCTTTAAATGTTCTGGCGCAGAGAGGCGCCGCGGCATCGACCACGGATGCGACTATTAGTGGCACCAATAATGACAGCGGCAGCACTAATGACAGTAATAATGATAATAACAGTGTCCGGCCTACTTTTCTGAGCACATTTCTGGAACCAGTTGCTATAAAAAAAACAAAAAAAAAACACAACAAGAAAAACAGCAGATCCCGCATGATTTGGAGAAATGGGGGGTTCTTAGGGGTTAAACGCTAAAATATATTTGAAATGGTTGGATGGAGTTTAGGAGAAACGCGTAAAATAAATAATAGTAATCCATCTCAATGCGAACGAGTCATCCCCTTTTATCAACCCTCATTTACGTATTTGCGGGCGACGCGTTGCAAGAAATGCGGCGACAGACGGAGAAGTTTTTTGTTTTTTTTTCTTTTTTTTGTAAGAAACACTTGTATTTTCATCTGACACTTCAGGGCAAAGTTACACTTTCCAGACGACACCTGCAGTCAGCTCCCGGATCCGACATCTGCGCCGAGTTAAGCGATTATGTGCCGGATTGGGGGGAAAAAAAAACAAAAAAAAAAAAAAAACAAAAATAAAACGGTAAGACAATACAAGAGACGTTTAACATTCAACATCAAACAAAAGTGACTACATTTGCTCTTTTAAGTCGTTTTAGCCTCTTAAATTTCATAGTTCTGTTAGAGGAGGTGGATGTGGTGGTGGTGCTGCTGCACGCGGTCGCGGATGTGCAAAAGAGGGATCGTCAGCCTACTCTCAGTTACTCTTCTTCTTCTCCATTTTTTTCCCCCCTCAAATCTCCCCATTGTTGTTCACATCAAAGTCAGTAGGTGGCACCCTGAGACAAGCAAACGCCTCCGTAGCAGACATCCCTGCACATGCATGTGTGTGTGTGTGTGTGTGTGTACAAGAATCTAAATCCAAAACGAGAGAGGAGAAGGGGGAAAAAAAAAACAAAAAAAAAACAAGCACTAGTAAAATGAGATGAAAAACACCACCGACGACAACGTTCTCATGCAGGTCTTCTTGGCTAGTTTGGCTCCTTTGGTATCGAGACCACAGTGTTTCATGGTCCTCTTCTTCTTCTTCTTCTTCATTTTCCTTCTTCTCGCCAGTTTTCACACAAAATGCTTTTTTTTTTGTCTTTTTTTTTTTTTTGCCAGGTTTTCCTACAGTCCCGAATCCAGCTTTTCCCTCAGCAGTAGTAGTGGTGGTGGTGGCGGTTGGCAGCGGCGGCGGCGGCGTTCCTGGGAGTTCCTCTGGAGCTCCCCTCCCGGAGCAGCTTGAAGCTTGCGGAGGATGTAGTCCTGTGTTGTTGTTGCTGTTTGTTTGTTTTGGTTGTTGTTGTTTTTAGTGCTGTTGCTCACCGGGGTGCTACAATGAGGTGGAGGGCGGTGGGCGGCGGGTGTTGGGGGGTGTTGTGGGGCATCGGGGGGGCGGCGTCCGGCCCTGTCAGTCCTTGACGAGCCGGTAGATGTGATGCTGGGCGCCGTGCTCGCTCGTCGACACCTCGAACACGTAGGCGATGCACAGCAGCGTCTCCAGCGTGTCCCTGTTAGTCACCACCTGTGTGTGTGTGTGTGTGTGTGTATACAAATTGATTCTTTTGAATTGAGAATTTAAAAAAAAACCACCAAAATATAACTTCACACGTCTTAGTGCACTCGGAGCATCTCCATCCCGCGCTGGTTAATATGATCCCAATATGAGTGGTTACACTTGGTTAGAAATAAGCAAGCAGAAGCAAGTACTTTTATGTTTATTCGTTGTTTTCTCGTTATCTGAACTGTGTTTGAGTGCTACACACACACACACACACACACACACACACACACCAAAGCCCCGCTGGGGACGGGCGTTGCAAATGAGCATCTGCTGTTAACAGTTGCATTGGACAGCTGGTTCAGTTTCCCGATGAAAATATATTTACGGCGGCCAGCCAAAACATTACGACCACTGCATGTTTACAATAGAACTTAACGCAACAGCCCTGAGATCAGTCCTCCCTTCAGGAGGAGTTCTGTGTTGAATTTTTTTGATTGAATGTGTGTCAGAGAGGTGTTGACATATTTGAATGATTGTTTTTGTGACTAATATGTGACGCCGTTTAACTGTACTGGGTTACAAGAGGTGTCCCTAATATTTTGGTCACCCCCCCCTCGCATGCATGAGGGTGGCAACACATCAGAGACCCCTCTCGGTACGACGCAGCACAGTTCATGCCGGGCCCCTGCGTTTATATCCCAGGGTCATCCTGCGGTGGTCATAATGTTTTGGCTGATCGCTGCACGCGCCTGCCAAACGAATCCGAGGGAACTAATAATAGCGTTTGTTTCGCGACGGCGGCGTGTTGTTCAAGCGATCCCGCTTTCTTCGGACATCTGAGAGGAGACGATCCCGCGCTTATTTTGACTGTATTTCAGTCACAACTATTTCATCGGGAGTAACAAAAAATAAATAAATAAATAAAAAACAATACTGATTTCTTGGACTCAAAATGTCCCTCATTTAACGTTTCGAAACTTGATTGCTTCCAACTGCCCGATCGCCTCGCGCTGAATGCGGCGCTTGTTTGCGCGCCTGCATATTGATCCATTGTGTTCCGCCCTTCAGTCTGTCCGCGCGCGCGCGCGTGTGTGTGTGTGTGCGTGTTTATGAGCTGTTCATGGTTAATATGAGCTAAATCAGTCCATTGAGAAACCTAATGACATGCTGCCATGTAGTCGTCAGCGTGGGCTCAATATGGCCATTGTCCCTCTGCCAGTAGGAATGCAGCCACCGATGGAACGGACACCAGCGCCTTTGAACCCCCGGTGTTGATGGCCGCTTTTGTTACCATGGCGATACACCCGGCCCTATTCACTCCCCCCTTGTGTTTGTCCGCCCTCCGCGGGGCTCGCCGACCCATTCAGAAAAGTCCCCAAACTTTAGAGCGGAGGGGACGGAATGTTTCTTGGGGCGGCGCGGAGGCCCCGGCAAAATGGCGGCGGCGGCACCCGAGAGGATGAGGCGAGGAATGGAGGGGGGGCCGCCAGCTGTTTCGGGGACCCGGAGCAGGAGACGCGTGTGTGAACATGTTAATTGGGCAAACGGGCGGCTGCGCCGGCGAACATTTACGTGGCTTTGCGGCGCGTCCGCTCGAAGCGAATGAATGGATCGGCGTGGGGACTCGGCCGGCGGGTTAGCATGAGCGGCTCATGTGCGCTTGTGAAGAAGTAATAAAAGTCTGCCGACGCAAAGGACGACTGGAATTAAGTGGTTTTTTTTTTTTTTTTTTTTATATGGACTCTGTTTCCCCTTCAGTCTTCAGTCGTTCTGCTAAGCTAGCTGACCCAGCTCACAAACAAGCGTACGAACATTTGAGTGGTTTTCAGTGTTCTTTCTCTTTTCTGCCACTAGGGGTCTCTCAAATACAGCAGCATGTCGCTTGATGACAATCGTGAACTCCCGATGCATCATGGGAGTTGTTAAATCAGCACAAAGTGCAGATGGATGTTATGCTTTGTTTGTTTTGTTTTGTCAGTGTGATGTTTATTCATGTCATGTTGCTTCATTTAGCTAACTGGCGCTAACATTAACTTGCTAACGTTAGCAATACGTAAGTCGACTAACGACACGTGGCGAATTCATTGCGTGGGGTAGCGCAATATTGTTAACCCTGATTAAAGTGACCACTATAAAAGTCATGTTTGACGATAGCGTTAGCTTGTGGCTAGCATGAGTCACCGTTTGATCGCCCCGCAAATGGCGTCACAAACGCCCGCCGTTAACTTGGAATCAGATCGTGGGTTCGTCCGTTTGGCGTCGCTGGGAACACTGTTGCCATTGAGCTCGCCTGAGACGAGGTCGTTATCGGCGGGTGACTGTTAACATGTCGCTTCACTGGGCTGTGACATTCATATCGGGTGACAAAGTCACTATCGGAAATCAGAAACGGTTTGTAAATCTGTTTCTAAGTGTTCTCGGGTCGGAATGAAACAGCATGTTTGTGTGTGACATCACCAGGTTTGTTTAAAGTGAGAAAATGTTCTAAAAAAAAAAAAAGAGCTTTTATTTTGAAATCCGGATACCAGTCAGTCTTACACATTGCACCTTTAATATAACCTAACACCTAAAGATTGAGCCCCAGCCTGCATGCGCGCGCGCCACACACACACACACACACACACACACACTCCCGCCGTATATCTGCGTGTGTACCTGTAGGATAGTGAAGTTCTCAAGTACGCTGTTCATCATGTACTTCTCCGGCAGGTGCTTCAGCTTGTGGATGAAGTTGATCATGTATTCGCAGAGCGGCGAGCGGTGGATCCGGAACACGTAGCGGCCGTTCTCGAAGCGGGCGTACTCTGTCTGGTGGGGGGATGGGGAGGGGGCGGGGGGGGGGGGGGCGACACAACA
>CAAKHG010044463.1:0-18939 GCA_901007715.1 Dactylopterus volitans
ATCCTAGAATATAATGCAACAGCCCTGCAATAGATTCTCCCTTCAAGAGGGATGGCCAAAATCTTCGGTGTACTATTACTGTTCAACAGCATCACAAATTACACCCCCCAAACGGCAATCGTTCAAATATGTCCACACGTCTCTCAAACGGTTTCAATTAAAATCCAACATAAAACTATTATTATTTATTGCAGGGCTCTGTCATTATATTCTAGGCTAAAAATGCGGTGGTTTTTAATGTTATGGCCGATGAGTGAACACACTTGTGTTATTTGACAGCCTCCGTGCCCTGTAAAGTCTTGTGGTTATGATTGCAGCACAATAACGCCAGTGTTCTCTGATGAAAACCGAGCGCCTTGCGTAACAAATTCTGTTGTTGCTTGTCGACCGTCACCATGCAGATGCAGGGTTCGCTTGCCCTCATCATAATAATCTCCTCCTCCTCCTCTCTCTGTGTCCTTGCGATACCTTTTTGCATGCCTTTTTTTTACAAAGGCATGCAAAAAAAACCCCGCTCCGGCGGAGCAGTCGTTCGCACAGGCGCTCGCCGCTCGCCGCTCACCGAGCAGCCGTCGGCCCCTGAGATGGATGCACTGACCGGCGGAGAATGAGAGGCAGTGTGTCTTATCTAATGTCCCGTAAGAAGGCAGGTGGATCGCGAGCGAATGGGACAGGTAAAAACCTAATGGATCAGAAACGGCGGCCGGGACAATCAATCTTGCCTCGCAGCTTCCTCTCGCCTCTGATTGTTTCGGATGTGCGTTTTTTGGTTGTTTTTTTTTTGTTTTCCTGCGTGAGAAGCGTCGAGCTTCGGCGCCCCGATGAGTCAAAGCCGTCACCCGGTTCAGCCTGGAGAACCCGTCGCATCCATTTGTGTCCGGAATGATCTCGCATCCAGATTGAGTTTCACGTCTGTTAGTTTTGCAGAGGCTTTTTTTTTTTTTTTGCACAACACGACCGAATGCTAAATCTTGTAACAACCTACTGATCCGCTGAAATGGAGCGTCGTCAATGATTAATGCGGCTTCAAAGGCAAACCCGTCGCTGTAGATAAAACAACAGAGCCATGGTTTACAGCGGCAGGCGAAGAGGCACAACGTCTGGCCGGGGACTGCGAACAGGAAGCGACGTGTTCTCCAGCGTCCGAAGTTCGCGTGGCCGCTCTTAATCGTGCCGCCGCCGCCGCCGCTGGTGGCCAATGGCGGCGAAGCCTGTTGTGTTTATAGTGTCATGTGGGAGACGGCTCTGCGGAAAAAGAAAGGGACCGGTTTGAACAACAAAAGAGCCCAGACCGCCGAGAAAATCTTATAAAAATGTACAGAATAATAGCGACGTTTCAACTGTTCCGTTGCCAGATTATTTCACTTGTATTTCACATGCTTTCAGCTCCTAATGAAAACACTGTGTTTTTGCCTCGTAATAAGTGAAATAACCTGCCAGTGGAGCAAATAAAAACGTCTTGAAACACAATGCAATTGCCCCCCCAAAAAAAAAGAAAAGTCCCAGCATCCCACTGAAACGTCATTTGTTCCACGATTATGTCTGATATGAAGGCAGCGAGGTACTTTTTGAATTGGAGTGACACAGACGCACTTAATATGGACTTCTTCTTTGCGGCGTATATGGTAATACACGCTGCTTGGTCACACTCATCGATTGTTAGCGTAATTGCCTACACGCGCGCGCCCACCCTCGCGGAGCTGGTTGAAAATTCATTTCGCTATAACTCAGTGAGCCATTTCGTACGAGGCCCCGCGACGATGATGAAATCGGCGCGAAATTCCCCCGAAAACGCGGCTCAACAGCGAACCTTCCGCCGAGGGCCCCTGACGGGCTTATTCGCTCTGTCGTCGGCAGCCGCCCAGCAAACCCAAGAACGGCAGAAGTTTCCTGTCCCGGCGCTCCGTCGCCGCCCCCGTGACGAAGCAGTGTCATGACAGCATGTGTCACGATGCGTCAGCGGCGCTGCGGCTAAGTGTCTGTGTACGTTTGGGCACAAAAAAAAACAAACTACGCTTGGGTTAGGGTTGCAGTCGTGGGTTTTATCGCTAATCGCGGGAAATGAGCCATCACCGTCTGGTGTTAACTCCCAGCTCCCCTCTGCTCGCGGCTGGAGTGGACGTCGTGCCTCGGCGCCGCTCCAAAGCACCCCCCCGTCTCCGCTCGCCGCCCGACCACCTCGGGGCTCTCAACTGTCTCTTCCGCATGGAGGTCACGCGCCTCCTCCCTTCCCCGGTGGTGCTAATCACTGCAGCTGCCAGAGGGCATCTGTCACTTTAAACTGCCATTGCAGCTCACTTCTGCTGCTTTTTTTAATGTTTTTAAGGCACTTTGGTCTCCGGCCATCCTCACAGGGAGATCGCTGGGGATTAAACCCCCATGTTTGTTTTCTCTTGGGCGATCCGAGCTCACCGTCCTGCGCTGGAATGACGCTCCGCTGAATGTAAATGTGAACCTCTCTACTCCTGAACGGAGTGAAGGGTTTTATGTTCTTGAGCATTAAGCGCACTGATTGCTGGGTGCAGTTGCTGTCGGCGGTGAGGGGGGGTGAGGGGGGTGGAAATGGTTCCACAAATAAGCGGGCTGCATGGACGTTTACCTTTTGTGCAGCCTGGAAAAATCGAGTTCCAGCCATCATATTGAAGCATGGGGGTCCGCTCAGGGGGCTGGACAGCGATGTATCGTATGAAGGCGCCACAAAGGTGCAGCAGCATCACACACACTCGCCACATCTTTAGCACATCTTTTTTTGTCTCCCCCCCGTTCTGATTTAAATCATTCCAAATGAAGGGTTGTTTTTTTTTTTGGGATAATGTGAGGTGATCTCAACTCGAGCCGGGTGTTTATGTGACTGATGCGTCCAATCAGAGAGGCCACAAGACGTTCGCAGAGGGGATGTTGACATCACGCATTGTATGAGCAGTAAAAATTATTTTCTGTCGTCTGCTCAGCCTAGCTATTGCAGCGGCGACGCTCTATTTTTTTTCATTTTTTGCTGTACTGCCATTTCCTCCGCACAAAACCAAAAAATGTGTGGATGAGGGTTGCCGCAGCGAAGACTGGTGGAATTTTCCAACCTAGAATGGAAGGGGAAAAACTTTGGGACGAGCCGCCAGTTATTCCCAAAGTCGTGCGGGCTGGCGGGGGCATTCTTGGCTCCACGCTAAGTCGTTCCCTGGATTATGCATGTTGCAGCCGTCTTGTGCAGACTTGGCAGCTGGGCGGCGAGAGGTCACAGGCGGAACCCATTCTGATTGGTCAGAATTCTTCTTTATTTCAGCTTATCGAAAGGTTTGTGCCTCTCCTCTTCGTCCGATGAAATTTGATTCAGCCTGGACGCCGTTCATTCGGGAAAGAGGCATTTATATGGACCCTTTTCATTCGGTTTGGGCATTTCAACCAGAACATAACTGGAATATTTGGCTGCGTGTAAACCGAGCTACTATTAAAAGCAGCAAAGATTTACAGTCACACGTCTGCGGGAACAAATGAAGAACGACAGCAAAGGCAAATTGGTGACACATTCTCGGAAGCGTCACGGGTTGGAAAGATCCCTTTGGGTTGAGTGCACATGCTTCCAATTAGGTCTCAAATAGGCAAGAGGAAACAGTTGATTTAGGAATATTAGTGAAGAATGACTTTAATTAGCTGAGAGACTATGAGGGGCCCCGAGCGTGGGCACCAAACAAAGCCAGACAGTATTAATCAGAAGGACCAACAGGGGTTTGCCGAGGCTGAACTCGCTGCAACCAAGACGACCGAGGGGGATGTTTGTTTATAACTGTCCTCCTGATTAATTGTTGGAGGGGGGAAAAAAAACGTCAGAAAAGTTAAGCAGATGAAGAGGGGACGAAGGTTCAGCCCGGCTGCCGCGCAAGCCCCACCGCCGCCAAGCCCCGGCCGTGCACAGCGGGACCGCGACCCGCGAGAAAACCCGTCGATAGACAAGTCTGCAAAGGCAAATGCCGCCGAATGTCAATATGCCGCGCCGCACGGGGGCCGTGACTCACCCGCCCCGAAACGGCTCGCCGGCGCGGCATCGGCTCGTGTGCTCGTCATGAAATTAGCTCAAACCGCGCGGATGTTGTCTCCCAAAAACCGCTTCCACCGGTTTGAAACAAACAGGTCGCGGTGTATTTTGAGATCCTCTGACTCACCCGGGTGGCATTTGAGGCGAGGAATCGGGAAGAGCTCATGAATAATTCCCTTTTTAAAGTTATGCAATCTGTCATAACGTTTTTGATGCTTTCGTCTGCCGGTTTTGATTGAATGAGCGTGTATGGAATCCCGTGGTCTTCAGTTCAGGGGACACGCCGGCTGTTTTCAAGGACCCGAGTCTAAAACTTGCTCAATCTCAAGTCACACTGTGTTTGACTTCTACTCAGGAGGGAAATATTTAACTTTTTGTCTGCTATGTTCCTCTCTGGCTCACGGGGGTCCCCCCCTAAGATCATGAGAAGGTGTCCTTGAGCAAGACTCTGAAGGTCCCACTGCTCCTCACGAGCGGGCCGGCGCCCCGCATGGCGGCCTCCGCCATCCACTTATGAATATGTGTGTGAATATTGCTTTGGATAAAGGAGCTATGTTATTAATAATGTCATGATCTAGTTGCTTAACAGAGTGAGATTTTAATACAAAATATGAACGGCTTACAAAAGGTGATGTATCATTACATTTTCCACCATTCAGTAGCACGGAAAATGTGAGGAATTTCAAAATTTCTCATTTAATTGGCAGCTACTTTAAAAGCTGATAACGTCCAGCTAGCTTTCGACGCAGTGGAGGCGGCTGTCCTGCGGTTGTGGGTTATTGTTTTGGCCTCTGATCATTTTACTAAAATAATCCTCAGTGTGATCTTTTAAAGGGTGAAGCTCCTTATAAGATGCTGAAGTTTTTATGTGACGTGAATAATGACGATAATATACGCAGAGCGAGCCATAGGATTATGACACTGCATGTTCATAGAATATAATACAACAGCCCTGCAATCGATTCTCCCTTCAGGAGGAGTTTTTTATGTTGAATTTTGATTGGATATGTTTGAAAGAGGTGTTGACATGTTTGTTATCGGGACTGTAATTCGTGATGCTGTTGAACTGTACTGGGTTACACTTAGAGGTGTCCCTAATATTTTGGCACTCCACCGCATACCGTATGTGTGGGATGACCGAAATATTAGGGACACCTCTCACTATATTCTGTAGTAAACAAGCAGTAGTTTTCTTGTCGTGGCTGATGGGCATGTGTAACTTTAACTAGTAGTTTTAGAATAGTTTGGAGTAGTTTTTACAGCATGGCGTCCTAACCTGCTGCATTTGCTGTCGATTAGCATCTCCCCATAAAGAGGTTGTTTGCTCTCAGACGAGCCAACCAAAACTCCGCGTTTGTATTCAGGCGCTGACTTGACAGGTAGAGATCTACCCAAGATGACTCTGAGTAATTATTAAACAATTACCGGGCCGCTTCAGTGGGCCGACGGAAGAAACAGCGTATTAAAACCATTATGAGGCTTTGACAGCTCCTCTTAATTGATTGATGCACAGCGTCTAGCTGGTAATTGCCATGCTGTGTGCTCACATGAATCATCTCACAGGGAAAAAAAGAAAGGAGGGGGTGAAAAAAAAGGAAGAAGAAGCCTTCAGCCACACATCCCACTCGAGAGGCCTGCAGCACGTGGCATGAGAATTCACATGTTGGAGAGGCTGTTAATGAATCCACATATGCTAGGATATTATCATCTGTGTGTTTGTGTGTATTCACTCAGGTGTGTCTCTCTGAATATGCTCGTCCATTATGCATAATAACCACAGAGGTTCCTGTCAGAACATCTTCTCTCTTCGCTTGACTTCACACCCTGACTGGTTTTCATAAAAACCCGCAATTTTCTTCGCATTTCATAAATAAGGTTTGTCCCGGCGGACTGGGAGGACCAGACGATTGAGGAACGAGCGAGCTGCAAGTGAATGATCTGCGGAGGCGTGCCAAGCATAGTTTAAGTGAATCATTACTTCGATATAAAGAGGCGTTGCTTGAAAAAGGAGGGATCTGTCCGGTGGGCCGTTGCCGGCTAGCCTGATGGAGAGTGTATAATTTAATTTTTGGAAGACATTGTTCCGCTAAGAAAAACTTTTTGTAAGTCATTATTAAATCTGACAAAAGGTCACAGGCCCATATTAAACCTCGTGTGGTGCTGTGTCATGAGTCACCGGCGACCCTCCCCACCCCCGTCTCCTCGCCCTCCATCGGCTGATAGCTCAACTCCAGTGAGGCGACTGTGTCTCAATTGGAGCTGACACAAGAAGTCGGTAATTTGTCAGTTGACAGAAAATTTATCTGCGACTAAGGCAATAAGCTATTCATAGCTTCATTGTCCAAGAACAGTTGAGTTGAGGGCAGCCGGACGAATGATGAATGAAACGACTCGAAATGTGACCGGCATTTTATTTTGTGAGGGGTTTTTTTTATTATTATTTTTTGAACAGAAATAAGCTGGCCATTTTCATCCGAAGCCAAGCTAGCCAGCTGCCAGGTCAGCCATCTTACTTAAAAGGTATATTCACCGGGTACTCTCGTCTCTTTCTGTCAGTCTTCATCCAACAACTGTGACTCACTTTAATTCTTGGGCGCTATGGAAGAAGAAGTGTCTACTCGCTCCTTTTTTTTTTGTTTACCATCAGGACAAAAGTACCACTTTTTCAGCGCCTGCTCTCGCGGGGTCCCAGAAAAAGGTCAACGGGTACTTTTGAGGTACGAAAAGATGACGTGGAAACAGAGCAGAGCACTGATTGGTCAGAGGGAATCGTCACAGCATCATTGCGCCATCGACGCACGGCATGTGCGGAATACCTTGAACGGTGCCGAAAGCTGCCTGCCATTTTTTAAACAGCCAAAACTATTCATTTTTTTGGCTTTTAAAAAGCGAAATTAAAAACACCATTCCATCGATATCGTCCATTGTGTCTCGCTTCCTCTGCTTCTTGCTTCTCTCCGTGCGTTTCTGTCGCGTTGAAGTTGGGCGTAGCAGCAGTTTTTGCGCAGCAGCACTGTTTTGTAGCGGGAAAAGGGGAGTAGAGTAGAACGGAGTCGGTACCATGTAGCGGAAAAGCACCACTTTTTGGTCTGGACTGCGGAGTACTCCATTGTTCTCATCATTAAAAAAATCAAGTCGGAGTAGAAGATGGTGACGGTGAACCGGTGCGATCGTAACACAAGTCCAAAAAAAGCGTAAACACGCAGCTAACAATGTTGTGTTCTCGCTGTTGATATTTCCCAAGGCACTAGATCAATAAACCGAGAACTCTTCTGATCCCAAACCTCAAGAACCATTCGGATGCAGTTAGATACAGTGGCACTCGGCGAGGAACGGCTTCCACCTCCATTTATGTGCACTTTGTCCTACATATTTCTATAGTTCTCAGAAGACGCGGCTCCTCAGCCCTCAACTGCTTCCAGATGTGGAATGCCAAAGATAATCTGTCCTTTTTGGATCCCAATGAGAGAAGGGGTGTCTCTGCAGAAGCTCGCGGGTCCACATCCACCTCCCAGACTGCAGGCATCCGACACATGTAAGAAATAGAACCGTCACGTGTGGCCACACGAGCGCAGACGCCCCCACCCCCCCCCCAGCCCTTCCGAGATTTAGCCGTGACGGCGTCCCCGTCGCTCGCGGCCTCCGCCGTGATTGACAAGTCAAAACTGCCGGCTAATTTAGGAGGGGAAGCGTTTGGAGAACTGCACGGCGAGGTAGCTCTCTCTGTAGTGCCACATCAAGTAAGTTCATCTGAGGATACTAAGAATTCACATTGCTGAGTAAAAACCCAGCGCAGAGCGGAGCCCAGACTTCTAGATGCTGTGTGTATATATATATCCACTGATAACTGCACCGAAATCAAATACGCAAAGACGGTTTGATAAACTTTCCCGCAAATGTCACCCCAATGCAGAGTTCCCCGGTTATCTGTTTTTGTCACAAAAGCAAACATAATCTATCCCACAAGACATTTGTATTAGAGAATTGATGTCTTGATGTTAACATTTATTTAATAGGAAAGAACTCGTTTTTTGTTTTGTTATTTTTACGCTTTTTGTCTTTAGCTTTGTTTCACTTTATGGTTAACTTCCAAAGAGAGAGTGAGAGAGACCTCAGGAAGGATTGGAAAGCCGGTTGTGAGAGCATCGCCCGGTTCCATGTGCATCATCAATAATGCACATTCTAATCATATCTACGTGAGCGATGGGTTCCCCAGTCACGGTCTCCGGTAAAGCAAATATCGACGGAGACAGCAATGCAGAGGGGGAGGATTTTTGGTTGTTTTGATAAACGCTGTTGAGATCAGCTTTGTTTTGCTTCTGAGGAGAAATCTTTTGTGTTGCATGTGGTCTTTTTTTTTTTTTTTTTCCCCCGTGCTTGTGGGTCTCCCGTTGCCAAAATAATCAACCAATCCCGGAAGCTGGGTGCCAGGCAACCCAATATGTATATGGCAACGGGACATTGCAGAGACCGGGACAACTCGTCATCCAATCAGGGTAAAGTTTTCCAGGCTGGAAAGACGTGTCAGGCGCAATTATCGTGGCACGTAGTGGGAAAACCAGTGTAGCATCACGCCGAGCACGATCTTGCGGAACAGAGGCTAAATATAAAGTGGGTGGACAACTTGCTGTATCTTTATATATATATATATATATATATATATATATATATATATATATATATATATATATATATATATATATATATATATATATATATATATATATATATATATATATTTTTTTTTTTTTTTTTTTTTTCCAGCAGTGCAGCAAAGATTGTTTTTTTTTGTTGTTGTTGTCTGAGATTGTGTCCATGTTCGAAATTCCCTGGCACCGGCGCAGTCATTGCTGTGTTTGGCAGCAGGGCGTTATTGCCAAATGTTAGACCGAGACTCAGTTGCATAAAGGGTGAATCGTGGGTCATCCAGCGCGAGCCTAGAAAGACTCGACCGAAGCTTCTTCGAAACAGCCCAGCGGGTCTGAAAATGGACGGCAAAACGTGATTTCTGCCTCTTAGTCGTCATTAAATCAAATCGGTAGCAACATACACCGATCAAGTATAACATCATGAGGCCAGCCACAAGATTATGACCACTGCGTGTTCACCGCAGAATATAATGCAACAGCCTCAGGAGGAGTTTTCTGTTGATTTTTTTTTTTTATTTATTTTTTTTTATTGTTTATGATAGGTGTTGACATATTTGAATGACAGTTATTGGGATTGTAAGTTGTGCTGTTGAACTGTACTGGGTTATGCTGAGAGGCGTCCCTAATATTATATGCATTAGGGTGCCAAAATATTAGGGACACTTCTCGGTATGAAACTCTTCCTGAAGGGAGAATTGAATGCAGGGCTGTTGCACTATAATCTAAGGTAAACGTGCAGTGGTCATGCTTGATCAGTGTATTTTGATATTTTCATGAACGTTACCATTCTAATAGGAGCCTTGTTAGACGATGAGGTGACATCTTAAATGTTTTCACTGTCCCTTTAAGTGTATTCGTTGCATTTTCGTGAAATAACTGCAGTGCTAGCTACGTATCGTCATGTTGGCGGGCCAAGTTAAAATTATGACAGCAGCTCAGTTTTTGCAATGGACTTAATGTGGGAAATTAGTAGTGTAGTGTTACACCTCCATTTGTTCGCAAAACAGTCATACTAAAAAAAAAACTTTATGAACATGTTGAACTAAACTGTGAAGCTTTAACGTCACAACAGTTTGGTGTCCAGCATGAACCCGCTTACTTAGCAGCAGTGAGCTCAGTGAAATACCGCATGTCAACAAATTACATCTCTCCTGTATGACTGTCTTGCAACATGGCATGCTGGGAAAAAAAAAATGCCGTGGGGTGAAAATGCTGCTTTATGGAAGGGGTAAACGGAATATTACGCCATTTACGGGCAATTGAATGAAACGTAGTACTTAAATCCAATTATGAACCCGAAACTCTGGGTTTCGACATTTTTGGAAACATCTCGGATAATGCGAGAGGACAAGTCATTGAAAAAAAAAAAAAAAAACCCGGTGTACAATCGGCCCATTCTGCGCTTAAAACATGAAGTCGCGCCTGACCGTGAGCTAACCGGTGTCGTTGAGGGGCTCTCTTGTGGTCGGCGAGGCAGCAGATTGGTTAAAGCATAACAAGCTCACATTTCTCCAAACAGTCTGCTGCTGCTGCTGCTGCTGCTGCTGCTCGAGGGAAAATGGAAGCGTTTTGAGCAACGTCGGTGACGGAGAGAAAAACAGCCGGAATGCCGCGGCGCCTTTCCACTACATGGCACAGCTCCACTCTACTGTACTCCACTCACCTTTTTTTTGGGTTTTCTCTTAGGAAAAACAAGTATCAGGTACCACTTCTTCCAGTAGCTGCTCTCCTGGGGTTCCAAATAAGGCCGACGAGGTGCCGCTAGGTACTAAAAGTTGACGTGAAAACGCTGGAGCCCACTGATTGGTCAGTAGAATCGTCGCAGCCTCGTTGTGTCGTCGATGCGCGGAAGGGGGACGGAACAACACGAGCCCGCGGCTGCCATTTTTAAGCAACCGAACCGTTACAGCGGCCACAGTTTTCCTTTTTTTACTTAATCAATCAGGAGCACCATTCCGCTGATATCGTCCGTTGTTGAAGCGGCACTATCTTTTGCGGTGCTATCCCAGACGCACCCGATACCAAAGGTGAGCAGGGTAGAGTGGAGTCGGTACCATATCGTGGAAAAGCGTCAATAGCCGCCCCCCGAACGTCACTCGCCAAATATTCTCCGGGAACTACCAAGAAAAGATTGTGTGCCGAGAACTTTTTTCCTCTTGTTGTGGCGGTGCTCTGTGCCGCCGTTTATTCGTCGCTCTCATCTCCTTCCACCTGACCTGCTCAATATTGTCCGGGCCATCTTCCGCTTCCCGTCTCCCTCGTACTCGCCACCTCTCCAGCAACCCTTATCCTCATCCGTCCCCGTGCCTATTATTTCCTCCCCCCCTCCCCCGCCTGCGCTCGCCTTCTCTCCTGCCCTCTCGACACGCTTTTCATTGCATCCCCTCGCGTCTCGTCTGGCCACGTCTGATCGCTCGCTCTCCTCTCACCTTTTCCCGCCCACTTCTTCCACTTCTTCTTCTTCTTCTTTTCCTCTCACAGAGACGCGAGGAGCGCTGCCCCGGGTTCTGGCCTCAAGAACAAGCGCCCGCCTTGTCGAGGGTCTGTTTGCTCTCCCGAGGTGTTTTCTCGCACCGCAGCATTTCACAGCCCGGCCGGGCAGATCACACCTCGGTGCGTGTGTGTGTGTGTGTGTGTGTGTGTGTGTGTGTGCGAGCCTGTGTGTGTTTCGTGAGCGCTCTCCGCCGGGCCGAGCCACTCGTTTACAGCCGGGCCGCACTCGTAGCTGCGTGTGTGCAAGCGCGCGTCCGCAGCACGTGGGCGAGCGCGTGTTCCCGGCGCCGAGTTGTGTATGTTTTAAATGAGACTAGCCTGCGGGATGTTGAAGCCCAGCTCACCAGGTAACTAATGAACTCCGAGACTTCCCTTCCTTCGTGCTTCCTTAATCAACAAACATTTTGTGGAAAATCAGCAGGTCTTTTAAAGGCTTTATGAGAAAAATGTGCTCCATCTATCTGCAGCAATAAATCATAAACTCGCGCAACAACAACAAAAAAACAAAAAAAAACGGGTTCTTGCACTGAAACAGGCAAGATTTGAAAATGAGCAAAGCTATAAAGGATAAATGCTGCTCCAATGAATAAATATGAGGTCAACGCCGTTGAGCTATTATTTAACATTTTAATTCAAAAGTGTCAGTGATTTTCTTATCAAGTCACTGACAAATAATACGACGACGATGATGATGGGAGCATTTATACCAACGAAGCCCGAAAACTAAGGACATCTGAGAGGAATAATCTGGCTATAGTTAATGTTACAGCACTGGTTTTATGGCACATGCTTTGTTGGAGCCAAGCAGGAAATTGCTGCCAGAAATGTTCCATACCTGGAGAACTCGCTGTTCCAACTCGCTGTTTTTTTTTTTTTGTTTTGTTTTTTCCCCCCTTATATGCTGAACACGCAGCATATTTTTCTGCTCCGTTCATCACATTTATCACTTAAATTTACAACTAAGAATGGCAGTCAAACACACCGGCATCTCCGCGTGGGCTGCTGTTTTAGCCCTGGGCTTCACTTCGCCTCTTGAAACAGTGAAGGGGAAAAAAAGGTACATTAAGATGATTGCTGCTTACGATGTTACAAATCTAACTCATTGATAATGGATTTGTTGCACTGTGTCAACACATGCGAAATTGCTTATCTCGGTCAATGTTAGACATTTTACGTGCTGTGAATTATCTGGCAGGTTTTGTCCACTGGCACTTTTCATTACATGTTTGCCGGAGGCGGCAATGCAGTAATGATTTTATCCTTTTTGCCAACCCCGTCCACGCTGAAGGTTAAGCTACAAATCGATTTTTCCCAACTAGACTTTGGATTGTGATTCAGGGGCGGGAAAAAAAAGAAAAAAAGTTATATTGTAAGTCGCATGGTAGCGTCACATTCAACCATGTACAACTGTGCATGGTTGAAACCGGGCAAGTAATGGTGGGGTAGTCATAGAGTAAATGAGGGTCTACTTAAGCCCCTTTCACATTGGCCAAGAACCCAAAAAGAGCAGTTGAACGGCACGGTCAGCATTCACTCACGGCCCAAGTGATTGTGCAGGAAAGCTGGGCATTTTATTGACGTCACCTGCGATCGACAGTGAACCTATGGCATCCACCATGGATGCCATAGGTGAGCGTCATAGCCTCACGCTGATAGCTTCCATCCATAAGTTCTGCCACACCTAAGCCGAGGACTCCATCCACCCTCTTCCCCGCGGTGCTGGAACACCGTTCAGTCCAAGTGAGACTGAAGTATATAAACCTTAACGTCCACCGAGTTCTAATTTGTAATCCCCTTATTGCGACACATTCATGTCATAACCGACATGATTACGCCAATTATGACGTACCAAAAGCGTAAATAAGTCGTAAGGAAACTTGTCTGCTGTCAGTCAGACCCAGTGAATACCCAGTATGGTGCTTGGGCACAAAAGTAGTGAGACGGCAGTTAGCCTGACTGATTCAGATATTTATGAACTTTACCACACTCCCACTACAACTAACACTGTTTACCCGAGAAAGTTATCTTTTCACTCATCACTATTAGGTTTTTTTTTTTTAAGCAGGACTAAAGATAATCGAAAAAACCGAAATTCACCAAATTTGGTAGAGGGGTGGTGCTTGCAGCAAGGAAGAACCCATTAAATTTTGTGACACGTTTTACTTATGGAGGAATTTGCAAATCACTTCCCAGATGTGTCTCATGAAATTTAGTGGTGGGTCGGACCGTCGGCAAAAGGATAACTAATGAAGATTTGGAGTTGACAAACGGCAGTGGCGGTGTGCGGTTCTACCTTTTCAGTTATCCGCTTGTTTATCTCACTGTCTGTCTGCGTGGGGACTGCAGCCATGTGACGCATCACGGGCCTCTGCAAAGAGTCTGCCCACCAGACGGTGAAGTAGCTCTAAACTTACCCCAAGCGAGACAGTTTGGACAAGGAAATCTAGTGCGAGGGAAAAGAATAACATTGCATCATTCCGGAGTTATGGCGTAGTGGCGGCAGGGTTTCAGCCGACGTAATAGCATTCCAGTATTGTGTGTGTTTATCGCACCTGCCCCGGCCGCACTCGCCTGCGGCCGCTTCCTCTCCGGAGATGCTTCGGGGGCGATTTTGTTCGGAGATGTTAGCATTCCTGGACTCAGCTCAGTCTCAGGACATTTAGCACAAAATGACCTGAGGGATGGGGATTTCCCAAAGATAATCTCCGTGGCAGCGGTGCAAAGACGGCGCGTAAAGCCGCTTGTTGCACCTGATCGCCATAAACATCAATAATAAATCTTCTATGTCCAAATATTCCTCTCCGACTAGATTCAAACTTCACTTGATGAGGATTCAGGGATTTTTTTTTTTCTCTTTTCCTTTTTTTTTTGTGTTAATGTTCATGAGGGTCATCCGAGGAGTTCCCCTGCACCCAAAACCCAAACCAGACAATCCCGCAACACCCTCTGATGCCATCACCGCTGGCTGGGCAGAACATGGAAAAAGATGAAGACTTAGACAAACGCTGGAGCGCCCCGACGCCGTGACGCTCCTCTTCCACGCCGCCCTAAAGCGGCGAGGCCAGAGCAGAGATCATGTTGCATGTAGATGCGTTTTTTTGTTTGTTTTTTTGGAGCTGACGCTGATATACCAGCCTCACGCCGACTGCGGGACCTCCCGGGACTGGCTAACAAGCACTTACGCAAGAGCACAGACTGTGAACTTGAGTCTTTCCCAATGAAGTCGGTGTATTTTTAGCGGCTCACAGGACAAAGAAGTATTTTTGTAACCCTTGTTTTGTTGAGCTTCGAAAGGCTGCTGTTTAGGGACTAAATGTTGTTTTACTTGAAATGCCCTTTTAACGTGCTCAAATGTGTTCCTGTTTTCGCAGCGATCGGCCAATGTGTCGCTGGTCAATCAGTGTCCCATAGAGGGCGGCCGTGGGCAAGACAACAACGGCGACTCCTTAAGAGGTTAGTGAAGATTATGTTACACCATGGAATCAGTAATATTTCAACCGGAGAGCCTTTCCTCACTGAAAGGAGCGCACGTAACGGCACCAGTGATTCTCCTCGATGCTTCCTCTCATTTGCTGCCTGTCTGAACCCTAATAGACGGCGATAGGCGGCTCACCCAGTCTCTCCAAGCGTGTATATTTTGTTTTGAAAATGCCTACCTTTTTCCAAACAGCTTCCCTCGATTGAATTCCCAGATCTCTCAGTAGCAAAAGATGCGCCCACCCCTTCGCTTTGATAGTTCTTATGATCTAATAAGCAAAAAAACTTTCTCGCAGTGCTAAAAAATCCTGGATTAAAATCCAAAAATCTAACGGATTATTACCTTGGGACATGCCCTACCTCCCTAAAAGATTTCATCGGAAAACAGACGAACAAAAACCACATGAGCCAATGACGGCAAAAACATAACCTCTGTTTGGGAGAGGTAGTGTTGTTTAAAAGGTGCTGTCAAACATCATTTACAAGCAAAATCAGGGAAAGTAATGATCAGTCGGCCATGTTCCAGCAGGGCTAAGACGCACATTTTCCCACCTTGAGGATAAGTGGGAGGGAAACATCTTGAGAGGAACATCTGCGGCAGATATCCGGCCTTCATCAGCGCGCAGATGTAGCAACCCAAAGGTATATCCATAGAGCACATGTTTTCCGGTTTCAGACACTCTTGCCAACGCGCTCTCTTTTACCGCTTCATCCCACACCTCTGTTTTTCTGTCTTACACTCTTTTCCAACAACCAAACCTCTCTTTCTTGAACACACACGCACACACACACACACGTTCACACAGGCCTTTCGCCTTTACCCAAATCCCCTTCCGAGCCTGTGATGCAGCTTTGCTTTTATGAGATACCAGAGTTGGGCTCGCAGCTGAATGACTGACCGACTTGTAGGGCAGACAGAGGAACCATTTTGTGCGCCGCTGCCGCCGCCGCCGCCGTCGTGCCTGAATCCTTTTAAAATATTCATTCATAAACTCCTGGAGCCTTTTACTCCACATCAAACACCAGACCCACAGGAGAGGCACTGAGCTGATGCATCCAGAGAGGGAAAACAAAAATACAAGGCAAACAGGACCGGGGGTGTAGACCAAAATTTATCTAAATATTTATGCGCTAAGTATACTCTGATATATTCATTGTGCTTTTAGGGAAATTATTTGGATGCAAAGTCTATCGAGGATTTAAATCTGGGGGAAAAATACTCTGAGCTTCTGTAAATTTAGAAAAACAGATGCATTTACCTCTATGAAATCATCCAAACCCATTTGGTCCCCCCCCCCATCCTGTAATTTCACAAGAACAAGTAAAGCATCACAATCTATTTTGGTGACGATAAGCTGATGAGACATGGCCAATTTCTTTATCACGACTGGGCCGAAGGAGCTGTTTATGACTCCGCACCACAAGTTTGGCTGCGTTCGGAATCGCCTGACACGCTATTTATGCCTAATGTGACGTTAAATCGAGGCCGTGGCGCGTTCCAAGCGAGCGATACGTGACGTTTGTGTGCAGGAGAAACCCCTGGGTGTCCGTGCACTAGGTGGGCACGAAGTTCGAGAGTGTACATACTGAACCGCGTCGCCTCTGGAGGTGGAATCGGTGGCCATCAAGACATACAATACAATGCGCTCTCATATGTACGACAACTGATTCTACAGGGGCGACCTTGCGGAAGCTGATTTATGCTAGGTTCATCCTGTCAACACCTGCTTATAAAAAGAGAATCATGCTGTGCCAAGGAAGACCTGAAGCCGGCAATCGAACATAAACCCGCTAGGAAAACTTTCACTGTTGTTTTTGATGGGGGTTAACTGCATGGAAGCCTAACTCTGCAGCCCCCGCAGTCGCCCCCCCCTGCTGGCCAGAAGGAAAAACGCACATCTCAGACCAAACAAACATGGGCTTAGGCTGAGATATTTAGTTCAATGCTACCATCACGACCCCTTGTAATTTGCGCAGTGGTCTCAATTTTTGAAAAATGACATAATGTAAAACCATCTCAGCTTACATGAGGTAAAGCATCTTATCATACCAAGCCGAATCTGTCAACCATATTCCACGTTCCTACTTATTTCATGTGAAGAGGTCGAGTTGTTTTGGCAAGAGCCATGAATTTTGTTTCCCATGCAACTTAATCACCCAGCAACTGAAATGTGTGGTAACGACTCTTGGTGGGAATCTCCGGGGACCCGATGATTCGATTATGATTCAGAGGGCTGTGATGTCATGACAAAACGATTATCGATGTTTTCTGTACAGGATTTCTCTTTTCTTTTTTTCTTTTTTTCTCACTGCGTAATTGCCCATCATCACATGTTCCAGCTCTTCTAACCGCTCTCTCGAGTGATTCCATGACTTTGGCTCCGGTCTGGTTGCAGAGTGTCGGATCACGGTGTCAGCAAAAACGCCTTCCAGATGGGACGTTGTAGCTGGGCTCCAAAGCGCGCGACGTAGCGTGAAAGTCCCGGTTCTCAACCACTGAACACGGACGCAAGTCCTTGGCAATAAAAGTTAAGCTAGAGCTTGCGATTGGCTCCGCCCCTTGCCGAGTTGGGTGGAAGCTTTGATGTGGCTCGCGCGATGGTCCTCCGGCTGGCGGCAGCTACAGCCGGGTTGTTTTTCTTCCTCCTCCTCCGGGTCGAAACGTGTAATATGGTTTCTCATGTTTCTCGTGTTTCCAGCATATCCGAGTTTAGTTTGACACCGCCGTCGTATCGTGGCTCTTGTCCAGCTCCTTTTTCCCCCCGTTTAACTTAGCCCAAGTGATTCCATCCCGCTCGCTTTTACTGCAGAGGGCGCCGCTCGGATTTCCCGCTCCGCCATCTCGGGTCAGTCATGTGCACGCCATCGACTGTCTAGACGTCAATATTTTTTTGGGGGGGGGGGATTTTTGACATCTGTGAGTTGATTCAGAATCGTCCCCATGGCGACGCATCTAAGAATCTATTGTTTCTCCCACTTGGAGTCAAAATTAAGCTGTATGTTTCTTAATCTACTTTTGTTTAGGACCCAATTGCAGCAGCAAATCGGTTTATAACCACTTTTAACTCAGCGGTCACATGGGCCGTCACAAACTTTGATACGAGAGGCAGGTCTGTCAAGGAGGGCGCAGTGATCCGGATCGGTCCCGGTGAGCAGGTGAGTCCTCAGACATACGCCAGTTCACGGATGACTGACTCGCGGCAACCGAACAGACAGCCGAACCCTCTGGTCCGGCAACAGAAACGGGGAAAATCCGGCTGCCGGTCGCAGCCACAGCAAAAACGCAGCTCACTGGCAGCGGTGGCGGCACACCGGTGGCGAAAGGAATTTGGCAGGAGGGGGGGGGTAGCAGAACTTGGGGACAGAAGGTTGAGACGGCAACAGGAAGTCAGTGTTTCTGTGTGGAGCAGGTGAGCGCGCAGGTGATTGGAGGTGGCTGGATCATCATCATCAACGCCTGTCGCAAGCTTGCTGATGAATCAGGGATGTGTAACTCTCAGTTGAGGCCCCATTATAATTAATGTTTGGACTAAATCCAGCTGCAACATTATTATATTAGTGGCAGCGCACATTTTCGAATCACGCCAACTGTATTCAAGCGTCCCCTTTTGTATCTTTTTTTTTTTTTTTTTTTTTATTTCTTTAATCTCTCTGTCCTTGCCACCCAACGTCCCCCCACAACCCGAACCCATTCAGAGCTCGGCGCGGCGAGCGCAGCGAGGTGCACAAGGAGCTATTCACATCAGTATTACAATTTTTCTGTGCTCAATGTCACGGTTTATAGACGGCGGCACGAGGGATGCGTGCTTTCAGTCAGAGGAGCGCCGGGAGCGCGGGAGTGGGCAGAGGCGGAGAACGGAGAGGGACGTCGAACGGGGACGGCGAGCGATTGTGATTAAAGCGAGACTCGGAAGAAAGAAAATGCGCCAGTGTAGGAAGGAAGCACAGCGGAGCAGGAGAGTGTGTGTGTGTGTGAAGAACTGTGGCGTGGGGTCATGGCTGTCACACACAGGTGGTATGATCACATCAAGAAAAACAGAAGAGAAAAAAAAAAAAACACCTGGCGTGTGTGTTTTCGCACGTTTCGAGCGATTAAGTGTGCAGTTGCCTCCCGTGTGATGGAGCTTTGTTCAGGTGATGCAGCTTGTGCACAAACCCTCGTGTTTTTTTTGTTTTTTTTTTTTTTTTTCCCCCCGCAGCCCAACGTTCCTGAAAGCACCTTGGCCTGCTTTTTTCTTTTTTTTGTTTTGTTTTTTTTTTTTTTTTTTTTTTTTTTTTTTCTCCTGCGTC